>PVLA01004910.1:0-161296 GCA_004027455.1 Hydrochoerus hydrochaeris
AGCCAATCCTATCTTATTTTTAAGAAGCCCAGATGAAAGTGAGTCCAGGAGCCAGGCCTGCATTGCTGCCATGAGGTAAGTTGCAGCTTGCCAGCGCAGGCCTGGAAAAAGTTTTAGACCATCGATCCTTGCAGCTGAGTGCCTGCCCAGCCCCCTAGGACACTTGACTATGTCCCAGAGGTTCCATGGGCTTGAGTAGACCATGCCAGTAACCTTCTTTCAACCAGGGAAACCAGGCCCACTGCGCAAGGGGAGCCAAAGCCACATAAGTCCCAGTAGTAGAGGGTGCAGGAGGTGATTTCCAGCACATCCAGGAAAAGCTTTGGAACATCACTGGAAACATGGAAATATAGGAAAATGACAAAATGAAAGACCAAAATGCAATCTCAAACCTCCAGCCCATCCTTAGAAAGCTTACTAGCCATGTACATAGAAGAAAATACTAGCCATGCATCTGAAATGCCTAAAATGATACCAACTGAAATAAAAAAAGACAAGTACAGGAAGCTATGAGGGAACTCAAATCAGAAATATTCTCCCAGGTAAAAGAAGAAATGATAAAGGTAGTGAAAGAAATACTGAATGCATTCAAGAAAGACATAGCTAAACAATTAGAGAAACAAAGCAAAATGATAGAATCCCTGAATGAACAGTTTAAGAGATAAACAGAATACATGAAGCAGATTCAAAGAGATATACAGGAAATCAAAAATTCTATTGAAAGTTGCAAAAACTGCCTCAACGAAAGTGAAGATAGAATCTCAGACCTCAAAGATAAGATTGCAGCTAGTGAATAGGAAAGGAAAGATCTTCTAACAATAACAAGAAATCAGGAAATAACAATTCAACAGCTGTAAGATGATGCAAAGAAAAACAACATAAGATTAGTAGGGATAAATGAAAAAGAAGGGGACAACACAAAAGACATCAAGAGGCTATTTACAGAAGTAATAGCTGAAAATTCTTCAAACATGAGTATGGGAACTGACATAGAGATTAGTGAAGCATATAAAACTCCAAATAGCCATAACCAAAACAAAACTACACCCAGACATATAATAATCACTATCCCAGAAATCCAACATAAGAACAGAATATTAAAAACTGTTAGAGAGAAAAGACAGATCACCTATAAAGGAAAACCTATCAGATTCATAACAGACTTCTCAACACAAACAATGAAGTCAAGAAAAGCATGGAGTGAAGTGTTTAAGATACTAAAAGAAAACCACTTCCAACCCAGACTGATGTACCCTGCAAAACTGTCCCTCAAAATGGATGGAGAAATAAGATACTTCCATGACAAAGAACAGCTGAAGAACTTCATGATCACCAAATCAACCTTACAAAGAATACTGAAAGACATTCTAGATACACACAGGAAAAAACCACTAAGCAAGACAGACAATTAAAAAGAATGGAAAGTTAAGATACAACATCAGAAAGATAACACATCAACAATAAACCAATATATGACAGTTATAATCATTAATATAAATGGCCTCAATTCACCAATAAAAGAAACAGACTGGCAGAATGGATCAAGAAACAATGTCCAACCATATGCTGTCTACAAGAAACCCATCTAACCCAAAAGGAAACTCACAGACTGAAAGTCAAAGGATGGAAAACAATACTCCATGCAACAGGAACTCAAAAAAAGTGAGGGTAGCTCTTCTGTTTGCAGACCATGTGAACTTCAAACCAAGAATGGTCCGAAGAGATAAAGAAGGTCACTACATAATAGTTAGGGGAAAACTGCAAGAGGAAGAGATAACAATCTTAAATATATATGCAACAAATTCCAGAGCACCCAGCTACACAAAGCAAGTATTAACAGAAATGAAAAATCAAATAGGCAATAACACAATTATAACAGGAGACCTTAACACACCATTGGCACAAAGGGATAGATCAACTAGACAGAAAATCAGCAAAGAAATAACAGAACTGTGAACAAATGGATTTGATAGACGTATACAGAGTATTCTATCCAACAACATCAGAATATACATTCTTCTCAGCAGTAAATGGGACATTCTCTAAAATAGACCATATACTAACCCACAGAACATATTTAAGTAAATGCAAAAGAATTGAAATCATCCCATGCATGTTATTGGATGATAGCACCATGAAACTAGAAATTAATGATAAAAGTAACTGCAAAAACCCCACAAACACATGGAAATTGAATAATATACTCTTGAGCAATCAGTGGGCAACAGAGGAAATTAAAGAAGAAATTAAACAATATCTACAAGCAAACAAAAATACAAATACAACTTACCAGAACCTGTGGGATGCAATGAAAGTGGTCCTCAGAGGAAAATTCATTGAACCAAGTTCCCACATTAGAAAAACAGAATGAACCCAAATAAGCAACCTGATATTACACCTCAAACATCTAGAAAAAGAAGAGCAAGCCAAGCTCAAAGCCAAAAGAAGGGAGGAAATTATAAAGGTCAGAGCAGAAATTAATGCAATAGAGACTAAGAAAACAATACAAAGAATCAATGAATCAAAGAGTTGGTTCTTTGAAAGAATAAATAAAATTGACAAGCTCCTAGCCAACTTAATTTAAAAAAGGAAAGAAAAGACTCAAATTCACACAATACAGAATGAAAAAGGTGAAATCACCACTGACCCTGTGGAAATACAGAAGATCATCAACAACTATTTTGAAAACCTCTACTCTCATAGGTTCGATAACACAAAAGAAACAGATTCCTAGAAACATATGAACCACCAAAGCTGGATCAAGAAGATGTAAAACTGCTGAATAACCCAATTTCTATTAACTAAATTGAAAATGTAATCAAGTCCCTACCAACAAAGAAGAGCCCAGGCCCAGACGGATTCACTGCAGAATTCTACAAGAAAAACAAAGAAGACTTAATGCCAACACCCTTCAAACACTTCAATGAAATTGAAAGGGAAGCAATTCTCCCTAAGTCATTCCTGGAAGCAAATATCACTCTGGTACAAAAATCTGAGAAAGACTCAACTAAAAAAGAGAATTACAGCCCATTTCCCTAATGAACATAGATGCAAAAATTCTCAATAAAATATTGGCAAACAGGATGCAGCAAATCATCAAGAAGATTATACACCATGACCAAGTGGGAGTCATCCCAGGCATGCGGGGGTGGTTCAACATACATAAATCAATAAATGTAATCCACTATATCAATAGAGCCAAAAGTAAGAATCATATGATCATTTCTATAGATGCAGAAAAAGCTTTTGATAAGATCCAATACCCATTCATGATAAGAACCTTACAGAGAATTGGAAAAGATGGTCTTTACCTCAATATGATAAAGGCCATCTATGACAAACCAAAAGCCAGTGTCATATGAAATGGCCAAAAACTGAAAGCCTTTACCTTGAAATCAGGCACAAGACAAGGATGTCCCTTATCACTGCTCCTATTCAGCATAGTACTAGAAATACTAGCCAAAGGAATTAAACAAGAGAGAGAAATAAAAGGAGTAAAGATAGGAAAAGAAGAAGTTAAATTATCATTATTTGCAGATGACATGATACTCTACATAGAAGACCCCCAAAACTCTGTTGAAAGACTCCTAGCTATAATAAATAAATTCAGCAATGTAGCTGGATACAAAGTCAATACTCAAAAATTGATAACATTCTTATACACTAATAACAAAATCACTGAGAGAGAAATAAAAGAAGCCACACCCTTCACACTAGCATCCAAAAAAATGAAATACTTAGGAATTTATCTAACAAAAGATGGAAAAGAATTGTACAGGGAAAATTATAATGCCCTGAAAAAAGAAATCGAAGAGGACCTCAGTAAATGGAAAGACATCCCTTGTTCATGGATAGGAAGAATAAATATTGTAAAAATGGCCATGCTCCCAAAATTGTTATATAGATTCAATACAATCCCAATGAAAATACCACTAGCATACCTCATAGATCTAGAGAAATCACTCCTAAAATTCATCTGGAACCAGAAGAGACTTAGAATAGCAAAATCAATTCTAAGCAGCAAAGGCAAGGCAGGAGGCATCACAATCCCTGACTTGAAGTTATACTACAAAGCTACTGTAAAAAAATCAACATGGTATTGGAATAAAAACAGACCTGAAGATCAATGGAATAGACTAGAAGATACAACTACAAACACACTCAGTCTCCTTATCTTTGATAAAGGGGCTAAGCATGTTCACTGGAAGAAGGATAGTCTCTTTAATAAATGGTGCTGGAAAAACTGGCTATCCATATGCCGAAAACAAAAATTAGACCCATGCCTGTCACTGTGTACTAAACTAAAGCTAAATGGATCAGAGATCTAAATATTAAAACAGAAACATTAAATCTGTTGGAAGACAAAGTAGGTAAAAATCTTTAAGACATAGGGGTTGGTAGAGAATTCATGAACAAGAACCAAACTGCACAGGAAATACTTCCCAAAATCAATAACTGGGATCACTTTTTATTAAAGAGTTTCTGCATGTCCAAAGAAATCTCCAGCAGAGTGAAAAGAAAACCTACAAACTGGGAAAAGAAATCCTAGTGAACTGACCCTCAAACAAAGGACTTCTGTCTAGAACTTATAAAGAATTTTAAAAAATCAGATCCCCAAAATTCAAAGACCCAGTCCAAAAAATGGGCATCCGAGATGAACACACAGTTCTCAGATGAAGAAATACGAATGGCAAATAAATACATGAAAAAATGCTCATCATCATTGGTCATTAGAGAAATGCAAATTAAAACCACACGGAGATACCATCTCACTCCAGAAAGAATGGCCAGGATCAACAAAACTACCAACAACAAATGCTGGAGAGGCTTTGGGGAAAAAGGAACTCTTCTGCACAGTTGGTGGGAGTGTAGACTGGTGCAACCACTGTGGAGGTCAACCTGGAGATTCCTCAAAAAGCTAGGATTTGAGGTCTCATTTGACCCAGCTATTCCACTCTTAGGCATGTTCCCAGAAGAACTGAAAACATCTTACCACAGTGATATATGTGCACCCATGTTTATAGCAGCACAATTTGTATTAGCCAGATCTTGGAAACAACCTAAGTGCCCATCAACTGAGGAATGGATAAAAAAAAATGTGGTACTTTTATACAATGGAGTGCGATTCAGCTATAAAGAATGATCATATTGAGGTATTTATAAATAAATGGATGCAACTTGAATCCATACTCATAAGTGAAATAAATCAAACTCACATGTATAATTATCATATAGTCTCTCTAATGTAAGAAATGGTAAGAGTACAGAAGATTTTATGGTAATCATGGTTCACCATTATATTGCTTTAAGGTCTTTTGTTTTCATTCATTGGTTGGAATGGTTTAATTCTGTTTTGTTTGATCTTAATATATGTGATGGTATCAATAGTTACTTTGAAGAAAAGACAATATGGCAGCCATTAATGATTTAATATCATCTTGCTCTGAAGTCCTACCATGCTTTTGTTTTTCTTTTACCATTGGTTCTATCATGTTGTGTCTTATTGGATTTTAATATATATATATAATAGAATAAACAAATTTTTATGGAAAATGAGATAATATAACAGCCATTGTTCATCTTCAGTTATTTGGTTCAGAATGCCTTATAATACTTTCATTCTCTTGAGTGGTTTTATTCTATTTTGTTATGTTTAACATTATTGTGTGTAAGGCTAAGCTCAACTATTTCAGAGAAAGACATTATGGTAGCTACTGTTAATATCCAGTCATCTTGTCGTGAAGTGCTGTGTTGCTTACATTGTTCTGCTCTGATCTGCTTAGATCTGTCCTCTTTTGTTTTATCCTCTTTAAAGCAAAACAAAATTTTTTAAAAAAGAAAGTGAGTCCAATGCTAATTTCTCTGGTCAAATTTCAACCCGTTAACTCTCCCTCACTTCTGACTTCTATTTCTGGAGCAATTATCAAACCACTGCCTACTCAAGCTAAAAACCAGTTGCAGAGAGATCCTCTGTATGCTTGAACCCATGATGCATGACCCATTCAATGTTATAAAACACCCACAAGACTTGGGTATTCCAGGACACACTGGTAACAAAGAAATTCCATTCCTTTCAAGAAAAAAACACATTGTGGGTCAGAGTATACTAGTATTGGGCAGGATTCAGGGAGGTGAAACAAGAAAATGAGAATGCTTTGAAATTGCTTAATTATAAGGAAGAGAAAGACACTTAAAGTAACTTAAAAAGTAATGCACTTATTGTAAAGATACAGAGAAACAGAAAGCAGAAGGGGAAAGCAGAAGGGAGAAGACACAGAGATAAGGAATTAGTGAAAGGTTAAGGAAGTAGACACAGCAATGGTGGATGGCTCTTTAAGAAAGTTTGGCAGTAAAATAGAGATAGGAGTCAGTAACTCAAGGCAGAAGGAGAAGAAAAGGTTGCAAGAGTGTATATTGAGGGATCAAAGTCAGAGGAGGAGCAAATGAGGGAAAGAAAGGATAATTGATGCACAGTAGATGCTCAATGAATACCTGAAAATTCATGGAAACTACCTGGGCTGAAGAAAAAAAGTTAAATATGTCTCTAGGGACACCAACCATATTTGTAACTCTGTTCTACATGCTACATGACTACTGTCTGATTCTTCAAGCATTTGAGTACGGGAATCAGGCATCATTATCTGAGGAAATAAACAGCTCTCCCAGGATCCAGCCAAGAGAACAGGGAGACATTCTGAAATTCTCAAAGCTACAATAGGCTCTGGAACCAGCTGCCATGGTTCCTGCAAATTATGAAACCAAACCTATTTGAAGAGAGCAAAAAACATGCAGCAATAGCCAAGATCGCCTATCTAAATTGACATCATAAATAATTATTAGCCAAATGCAGTCCTAACAGAAGTTGTTTTTTCTCTTTAAGGAGATTCTTGCCTCTGGGTCAGGATAATAAGAGATCTAGAAAAGGAGCTAGCAGTTTAATTTAGCTATATACTTGCCGACATAAAGAAATTAAAGAGGTAAATTAAACAAATGAGATGTCATAAAGATATTTGGGTTGCAAGGATAGATGTTCAATCAAGCTGATTTGAAAAAATGGGATTTATTTTGAGGACCCAGAGGAATCTCACACAACAAAATTATTTTAAAAGTTACAATGTGCCTTATAGGAAATAGGGAATTCTCTTTCTTTCTTCTTCCCTTTTATCTTATTTGTACCTCGTACTGAATGTCTTTCTCCTCTTCTATGCTACCTTCATCATATTTCTCTCTCCCCAGGCCTGGTTCTATGCTACAATCTTGCTTTTACAAGATTCGTCATGGATGGGCTAAAACAGTCTAGTTGATCATTTCAATGGGCCTCACTGTCCAGCTGATGGAAACATGCAGCAAAGCTCTCCTAGATCAGTGGCTATGTGTATTTCCATTATATATTACTTAATAAGAGCTATTTATTGACTTATTGAGGGCCAAGTGTCTGTGTTAATATAATCAGATAGTACAAAGATAAAGGCTCAGAGTAATTAGAATGATTCTTTTCAAGCTGTAGAATGACAGATTTTCTGTGAGTGGGGTGGCATGAGGGGAAAATGATTGACACATTTAGTTCAGAGGGTCTAAGAGTCACACTCTAGACTAATCTTCACTTACCAAGTGCTATAAGAAAAGTCAATTCTAGTCTTTCAATTTGTTTATGGAAATCTCTGATCAACTTGGGAGCAAGGAGAGAGAAATATCTAGAGATCCATCTACTAGTTTATAGGAGCCTAGGTGTGGCTCAGTGGTAGAATGCCTGCCTATCATGCATGAGTTCCTTGGTTTGATCCACAATCCTGCTGCTTCATGCCATTGCTGTGCTCCCTTTCCTTACTTCACCCACTCTCAAGCAGAGAACGAGGCAATACACCCTGTGATCAGACAGGAATCTCTAAAGAACTCATCCCTGTGTTGGAAGAAGCAAAATCTCTTGGAAAACAGGGGTGGCCTCAGCCTATCTCTATATCAGACCAAGGAAAACTTCTGGTCTCCATTCAAAACATAGTTCTAGTGCCATTTCCTTTGCAATCCTTTCTACATTCCCCTAGGAAGAGTTGGTCACAACTCTGTGCTTCCATTGATCTTCTTTTCACACATTCATTGAGGTACATGGTCATCATATGCCATAAATCTTCCAGACTGTGAATCCCAGGGGAAGCATCTTACCATTCATTCACATATTCTAACACACAGCATGACACATGTTGAGCATTTGATTAATGCCCAGTGAGTAAATACTGCAGCAATTGCCATTCTGAGTCCACCTAAATGTATCTCAGAGACCTGCTGAGATGTGATTTGGGGTGGTTTTCAAAGACTAAGGACATTTCCAAATATTTTGAGGTTGTGTAGGGAAAAGATAGAAATGTATGACTGAAAGGAGAATAAACTGTCTTTACATATCTGGAGGTTTTTCATGTAGAATTAAAATACAATTTCCAACGAGCAAATCATAAGGAAAAATTGAATCAAAGCCAAAAACTCTAGGGAAATAGATTCTAGATGAAACACAAGAATATCTTAAGAGGCAGCCCAAAGATGGATTATGCTAGTTACGGAAGTAGTAAAGAACTTTTCACAGAAATGTTGAAGAACAGTGCAATCCTGACATGGTTCATTGGACTAGATATTTGATTGAATTTCATTTTGAATTACACAATTAGCCTGTGTTTATTGCTTTAAAAACTTCTAATTGAAAGTGAAAAAAGTGCTCTTAATTCTATAATATAGCTATAATCAATATCAACATGTAAACATAGATTATATCCATATATAGTATTTAAGTATTGAAATACTCAAAATCTATATTTTCTCATAAAAACAAATTATATCACTCATAATTTGTTGTATATTGGATCTTTGAGTCTTAAAATCCTACATATCCTTAAAACGTGTTTAATGTCATTCATGTTTACATAAACTCTTCTTAGAGCTTTTTATTTATTGGAGTCATACTAGTAAAAAATTATAGTTATATATTAATTACTGATGATTTTTTATGATACAGCCAGGGATTATGAAAATAGCTGTTATAGGTAAAGAAATCTGTGTTCTAGTCTTAGGTAAGATGTTTATTAATGGTTGCACAACTTTTTCAGTCTTAATTTACTCATCTTTAAAAAGAAGAACTTGGATGAGGTGATTCAAAAGTTTCTGTGTGAAGTTATTAGTCCAGTAGAAAATTAGTATGAACCTCTAGTAGTTACCTTGAAGGCTAAGAATGGTAAAAATAGAACCTGGTTTCCAGAAGTTTGAGGACTTATATACATGAAACAGTCAAATTACAATTTAAGACCATCAATGATGGAAGTGTCAAAACATATTTAAAGTAATATATTCTGCAGGAACTAAAAGTGTGTGCCCTATCTAGCTGTATTGATTTCAATCTCATTATATATTACACAAGAAAGTAATTCTGTGAAAGACTGGTACACTACCTACATTTCTCCTTTAGGAGTGAGATATTCATGAATCCCAACTTCCAAAAGTGTGTACTTTAGATAATTTACAACTTTTTTCCCAGAGGAGCTCCTTGCTGCCCAGACAACATGGTGCTTAGCTGCCCTGTCTATATTTGCGAATACTATATAGGTCCATGTCTGCTGTAAAGAACCCCATAGGATTGGCTAGGATCTCTCTTTTCACTGTACTACAATTTAAAATTTTCCCCTACCCAACTCAGCTTTCAAATGTTGTTCATGAATGCATACTCCAGTAAACATTCTGCATGAAAATATCCATTCAAAGACATGTTTCCAGAAAATTCAACCTATGAAAATTTCCTTTAATTTATCTCAAAATTTGAGAACAAGTTAAACTACAAACAAATAGATCCAAGAGCTCAGTAAACCCTAAATTGAGTAAAATCACACGAAGGAACATCACAATCACCAAATTTTTAAAAACTGGTAATAAATATAAAATTTTAAAGTTATTCAAAAGTAATAAAATCAGGAGGAAAAAAATAAGAATTACAACAGATTTATCAGCAGCAGAGAAGAAAAGCAGAAGATGGCAGTCATATTTTATTTTATTTTTTAAATATTTTATTTAAAGAGAAACAAAAGCATGTAAAGGGTAGAGATAATACAGAATTTCAAAAAAAAAGATAAATAGTAAGAAATCACTAGTTGATAAATTACACATTGTCCTCTTAGAAATAGTTGGTCAAGTTACAAAATTAAAGCATACAAAAGAGATATTCAAACACCGAGACTGTAAACAGCTATGGATGCATGAGTCTCTACATGTATTTCTATCCTTTCTGTATTAAAGGGAAAAACAAAACATAGCAAGACAAAACAAAACAAATTCCTATAAAAACATGAAACCAAAAAGTCGAATAAAACCACAGTACAAGGTGATCTACAATGTTTACTGTGTTGTTTCTTATTATCTTCAACAGAATTGTCTATATCATCAGGCATAATTGAATATAGCAGTATAACTGAATATAGCAGTACATAACAATATTAGTAAAAATAAAACATTGTAGACAGTATAAAACTTCAAAGGCAGTATAAAACTTCCATAGTGGATATTCTAGTGAATCTTGTCATCTTAAGTGTAGTTGCCTATACTCTCAGACTTGATACTATCAATCATAACAGCTTTGAATAAAATCTATCAATACAAAACAGTGATCTAACAAACCAGATTTGATTATGATCAGTCATGGTAAAACAGTGTAGGATTTACAGAGCTTTAGATTAAGTTAATAGGAAATTAAGAATGATTACCATACTATATCCTGCTATTTTCAGGATTACTATCTGTGCCCTCAAATCTAGTACAGTTAGAATGACTGGAACAGAATATAATACATCTAAGCAGAGTAGTGTGAGTAATGTGGGTTTTAAATCCTGGTACACTATTAACAATATAGTGTATCAAGGCCATCTATGTTAGAGATTCTAGCCATCTTTTTCTGCCTCATTTCTACTATGCTATTTTTCTGCCTTTGTTTGTCTACTTTTCTCCTTCATTCTACTGCCTGCCCCACTCATTGAGGCCTTTCTGCCACTGTTCCTAAAATCCTGGTATTTTTTTTCTCCCTCTCTAGAATGTCATTCAGTATTCTCTGTAGGGTTGGATGGTGGTCACAAATTCCCAAGGTTCCTCTTTGTCATGGAAGCATCTTGTTTCTCCATTAATTTCAAGTGACAGTTTTGCAGGGTACATCAATCTGGGCTGGAAATTATTTTCTTTCAGGGCTTGGAATACTTAGCTCCAAGCTCTTCTTGATCTGATGGTCTGTGTCAAGAAGTCAGCTGTGATCCTGTGGGCTTACATTTATATGTAATCTGTTTCTTTTCTCTGACAGCTTTTAATATTCTGTTTTTATATTGAATTTCTGGCATCTTGATTATTATATGTCTGGGTGTAGCTCTATTTTGGTTGTAGGTGACTAAATTACTTTATGCCTCACATAACTGAATGTCATTTTCTTTTCCCATGCTTGGGAAGTTTTCCTTAATTATTTCTGTGAATAGCCTTTGTACTTCACCTGTTAATATTCCTGCTTCTTCATTCACATTTCTTATTCTTAAATGGTAGATTCTCTTGTCATCTTCTAGCCTTTGTATTGATACTGCCTGTTTCCTTGTTATTTTTAAGAGATCTTTCCTTTCATGATCACACACTGCAAACTTGTCTTCAAGTTTTGATAGTCTATCCTTAGTTTCTTTTAAGGAGTTTTGCTAGCTTTCAATGGAGTTTTTAATTTCCTGGTAGTCTCTCTGAATCTGCTTCATGTATTCT
This sequence comes from Hydrochoerus hydrochaeris, assembly GCA_004027455.1. Lineage (NCBI taxonomy): Eukaryota > Metazoa > Chordata > Mammalia > Rodentia > Hydrochaeridae > Hydrochoerus > Hydrochoerus hydrochaeris. The sequence continues at coordinate 11,755 of PVLA01004910.1, forward strand.
ATATTTTCTTTATATTCTTTATAAATGTTTCTCTCCTTTTTTTGTGTTCCTCCCTTCTTCCATCTGTATCTTCCTGAGAGATGCTTCCTGAGAGCATTTCTTTTATTACTCTACTCATATCTTGCTTTACCTGATTTAATATTTCAGTTTTGAGCTCATCTACAAGGTCCCGAAGATATCTCTTAATGTCCATTAAAGCCATGTCTGATGTTGCGTGTTTGCCGCTCTCAGTCTCCCTTGTTTTTCCCTCTCCTGGATCAGTGCTCTCAGGATTCTGGGCTGGGGGCCTCTTCTTGCCTCTCTCTCCTATCATCCCCCTTCCCTGTTGGCCATGGTTCCTCCAAAGCATGCTGGTGAGGGACCTCCGCCCTCTTCTGCCTGCCCCTCCCCACCCGGCCAGCCAAACTTCAGGGGCCTTCACCCATTTAGTGCATTCTAGGTGCAGGGAATTGATTTGTGATGGCTCGCTGGGTCCCAGCCAGGGGAGTGTCCAAGCAAATCCCAGGAATCTGCTCTGGGGAGGGAGCAACCAACTTAAATCACTGTCACTCCCAGTTCAGGCTCCTCCTGCCAATTCCAACATGTTGCCAATTTGGTGGTGTCCTTCTCATGGGGGAGGGGGGGTCCATTTCCCAGCACTGACCATGGATTAATTAAGTTCCCTTCACCAGCTCCACTCTCTGTTGGGATATTTTTTAACAGAAAAAAAAAGAAAACAAAGTCTTTTCAGGTACACAAAAACAGATAATTCATCACCAGCAGAGCAGCACTCTAAGACACATTAAAAACCATCAGCTAAAAGGAAAATAATGCAAAATGCAAATTAGGATCTACACAAATGGAACAGAGACAATCAAAATAGTAAACATGATACTGAATTTAAAGGTTATTTTTCTTATTTTTAAATCTCTCTAAGAGACAATTCACTGAAGAAAAATATTAACAACATGTTGTGGAAGTTTTTAAATATATGTCAAAGTAAAATGTGCAGCAACATAACTACAAAGGCCAGGAGAGAAAAATAAGAATGGAATCCTATAGTATCATACACTTTCTATACAATGCATACAATATAGTAGTATAATACTGTTTGATTATAAACTATGTTAAATTAAAAGTATACATTATAAACCCTAAAGAAATCATTAAAAGACACAAGCAAGAGCAAAACCAATAGATAAGTCAAAAGAAGATAAAATTAAATCACATAGGATAAGCAGCTAGGTTGCAGTAAAATGAAAGAAGGAAACAAGAAAAACACTAGTCGAATAACTACAATGTTCATAATCACAATGTAAAATAAATGTAAATAGTATAAATGTACAACTAATAGGCACAGTGGTTAGAATAAATTAAAATGCTTAGTATCAAAAAAAAAGAGGGTGGGGGCTGGGTGTGGTGGCACACTCTTGCAATCCCAGCATTTTGGGAGGCTGAAGCAGAAGGATTACAAATTCAAGCCCATTCTAGGCAACTAAAAGACTTAGAAAGACCCTGTCTCTAAATTTAAAAAATAAAATAAAATAATAAAATAAAATGGGGTGCAGATATAGTTCAATGTGAAGCTCCTGAGTTCAATTCCCAGTACTACATGAGAAGAGTGGGAAGGTAGAAGAAGTAAAATAAAATATTTATTTTCTTATACTTTAAAAATGTTTTATAAGTAAATGTTTGTGGTATATATTGAATACATTCATGGTGGGTAGTTGGTATATGTACATGACACATCTTATTCTTTTTACATCTCCTTCCCCTCTCCCCTCTTCCAATATCTCTTAGTCCCTTTCCTATTTGCCAAAGATCTGTCTCCCCATTTCCTATTGTCTTTTATTTGGCCCTATAGTTTATTTATACTTGGAAATAATATGATGTTTTAAGTTTGTATGTCTGACTTATTTCACTTAATATTATGGATCCAAGGCATATCCATTTTCCTACAAATTATTCAGATTTATCCTTTTTTACAGTAGAATAGCATACCCCATTGTCTATAAATACCATGTTGTTTTTTAATAATTTTTTTAAATTTTATTTTAGAGAGAAGCAAGCAAAATAAAACAGAATAAAGTTGAACAAAACAAGACAGTGTAAATGACACAGAACCTCAAAACAAGATAATAGGAAATCAACAATGGTTACCACAATGCCTCTTGTTGTCTTCAAAATAGCTGCCCATATGCTCAGACACAGTAAAACAGAACAGAAACAGAACAGAACCAATAAAAACAAAACAATGGATGCAATACAGTACTTCAGAACAAGACAGTGACAAATCTAAAATGGCTACCATAATATATCTTGTATCCTTAAAATATCTGCCCATGCCATCAGATACAGAACCAAACCAGATAAAATAGAATAAAACTCAACCAAACAAAGCAATGAGAATGATACAGGACTTCAAAACAAGACAATAAGGAATCAACAATGGCCACAACCTTCAGAAGGAGATCCCCCATAGATGCTACTGCATATTGTTATCCTCCATATAGATGATCAGACTACTGACATTAAATTCTACCTCATTAGCTATCATCACAGCCTGTGTTTCTTGGGATCAGCTGGTCACTTATGACATGAGGGGAGGAGGATGTTGGCTCTTCTTGTCTCCCTGTCCACAACCCAGAAGGGACTGGGTCTGGCTCTCCCCCAGTCAGCCTGCACCTGGTGCCGACTCACAGGAGGTTTTAGCTTCTTGACTTCTTGTTCCCCTCCATCACAGTCTGCAAATGACACCAATTCATAGGAGAGGGCTGGGCATCTGGCCAATGCTGCATTATCTTTAACCTTTCATCTAGATTGCTTCCAAGATTCAGCCGTTAAAAATTGTGCTGCTATAAACATGAGTATGATTATGTCACAGAAATATGATATTTTTAATCCTTTTGGGAAAAATAGAATTTCTATTTTTAGCTTTCTTAAGAATCTCCATACTAATTTTCATAGTGTGTGTACTACTTTAACTTCCTATCAATAATGTAGAATGATTCTTTTCTCACTGCAGCCTAACCAACCTTTGTTGACTATTTGATTTCTTAATGATTGTCATTCTTTCTGGAATAAGATGGAATCTCAGTGTTGCTTCAGTTTGCATTTGTCTAATGGCCAGTGGTATTGAAGATTTTTGCATGTGCATATTGTACTTCTAAGAAGTATCTACTCATTTCAGTTGCCCATTTATCAATTATGTCTTTTATTTTGGGTGCCTAATATTTTTGAATTCTTTATATTCTAGATATTTCTTCCTTTGTCTGAGGAATAACTGGAAGGAAAAAAATTCCCCTTCTGGAGACTGTCTCTTTATTCTGTTTGTTGTTACTTTATTGTGCAGTTTTTAAATTTGATATAACTCTATTTGTTGATTCTTATTATTTCTTGTAAAATTGGGGTTCTGTTCATAAAATTTTGTTGCCTATGCCTATGTCTTAAAGTGTTTTACAAATTTTATCTTCCAGCAGATTAAGTATTTCTGCTTTAATATTTAGATCTTTGATCCATTTTTATTAGTTTAATACATGATGAAATATATCAGTCTAGATTCAATCTTCTGTATATAGTCAGTTTTCCCAGTACTGCTTATTAAAGAAACTGCTTTTCTTCCAGTGTATGTTTTTCCCCTTTTTAAAACATCCAATGGCTGAATGTGTCTGGAATTATTTCTCCACTGAGTTACATTGATGGATGCATCTGATTTGGTGCCAGTCCCATGCTGTTTTTATCATTGTAGTTTTGTGATATAACTTCAAGTCTAAGATTGTGACAATTCTTGCTTTGCTCTTGATGCCCAGGATTGCTTTTGCTATTCAAGTTTCTTCTGGCTCCATAAGAATTTTAGGATGATTTTCCCTAGATCTATGAGGAGAGATATAGATATAGATATAGATAATCAGTTTGGGTAGCATGGTAATTTTTCAGAATATTGGTTCTGCCTCTCCAGGAAATAGGAATGTCTCCCAATTTTCTGAAGTCTTCTTTGATGATATTTTTCAAAGGACTATAGTTTTCGTTACAGAAGCCTTTTTGTTTTGGTTTGGTTTGGTTTGGTTTTTTGCTATCAGGGATTGAACTCATGACCTTGTGCTTGCCAGGCAGGTGCTTATGCTGCTGAGCTAAATCCCTGGCCCTATAGAAGTCTTTCACTTCCTTTGCTTAGGGTAATCTCTAAGAAATTTTTCTTGAAGCTATTGTGAATGGTACTACTTTCCCAATTTCTTTCTCAGTGGTTTCATTATTGGTATACAGGAATGTTTAATTTTTTTTTGTTTTGATTTTGTATCCTGCTACTTTGTTAAATTTATTAGTCCTAGGGGTCTTTTGGTAACTTTTTGAGTCTTCCATGTAAAGGATCATGCCATCTGTAAATAGTGAAAATTTTGCTTCATCTTTTCCTATATCTCTTTTCTTTCTTTCCTTCACCTTTCTCTGGTTAAAGTTTTGAGTATTATACTGAACAGGAGTGGTGATAATGGACATCTTTGGTTTGTTGCTGATTTTAGAATAATTTTCTCCATTTGATTTGATGTTAGCAGTAGGTTTCTCATAAATTGCTTTTATCAGATCGACATAAAGTTCTCCTGTCTGTATTTTCTTCAGGATTTAACTCACCAATTCATGTTGGATTTTTATCAAAGGTTTTTCTGCATCTATTGAGATTATCCTGTAATTTTTGTCTTTGTTTTGTTTATATAATGTATTACATTTATTGACTTGTGTATGTTGAACCATCTTTGCATTCCTAGAATAAAGCCTACTTGGTCAGGATCTATGACTTTTTTGATGATTTGTTGTATTTTGTTTGCCAGCACTGTATCTTATTAAGGTTATTTACTTCTATGCTCATTAAAAATGTTGGTCTGAACTTTTCTTTTTTATGTTGAGTCCTTTTCTAGTGTTGGAATCAATGCATTTAGCTTACAGGAATGAGTTTGGGAGTTCTCCTTCCCTTTCAATTTTATTGAGTTTGAGGAGTGTCAGATCTTCCTTGAGGCTCTTATAAAAGTCAGTGATGAAGCCATCAGATTTTGGGCTTTTCTTTCTTGATATATATTTTTAAAATACTGTTTCAGTTGCATTGGTTGTCATTGGATGATTCAGTTTTTGTATCTTATTGGTTCAGTTTTGGTAATTCATGTGTATCTAGGAATCTATTCATTTTTTTCTGAATCCTCCAAAACATTCAAGTATAGGTTTTCAGGGTAGTTAGTAATAATTCTAGGATTTCAATGGTGTCCATTGTGATTTTACCTTGTTTGTTTCTAATGTCTTTTCTTTCCACGTTTTGGTAAGATTATCCAAGTTGGTCTATTTTGTTAATTCACTCAAAGAACCATTTGTTAATTCATTGATTCTTTTGGGGTTTTTTTACTCAATTGCATTAATTTGAGCTCTGATCTTTATAATTTCCTTCTTTGTACTAGCTTTGGATTTGAATTATTCTTGTTTTTATAGGACCATGAAATACATTGTTACATTATTTATTTGGGTTTGTTCTGTTTTTCAGATGTGAGCATTCACAACTATAAAATTCCCTCTTAGGACTGCTTTAATTGTGTTTCATAGATCTGGTATGTTGTGTTGGCACTAAAGTTTGATTTTAGGAACTGTTTAATTTCTTCCTCTGTTTCTTCCGTGGCACATTGATTATTCAAGAGTGTATCACTTAATAGTCATGTGTTTACATAATTTTTGTAGTTTCTTTTGCTATTGATTTCTAGTTTTCTTTTTATGGGCTAGTATGTAGTCTGTTTTTGAGATAGTTTTGTGTGCCACTGAGGAATGGAGTCTGATCTTATTCAGTAGAATGCTCTGTAGATATCTATTAAGTCCAATTTCTCAAAGGTATGGTTCAACTCTGATATTTCTTTGCTGACTTTTTGCTTAATTGTCTATTTGTGATAATGGGTTCATTCAATTCCCAGCTATAATTGTGTCAGTGTTTATCTGATCTTTTATGTCCAGTAGTGTTTTTTTTTAAGTTTTTAAAAATTTTATTTAAAGAGAGAGGGGAAAAGAAAAACAGAAAAAAGGCTAGAAACAATACAGAATTTCAAAAAAATAAACAGTAAGAAATCACTAGTTGATAAGTTACATGTCGTCTTCTTGGATATAGTTGTTCAAGTTACAAAATTAAAGCACACAAAGTAGACATTCAAACAGTGAGGCTGCAAACAGTTCTGTTCAGCAATCCAACAAAAACTTAGCAACATTGTTATCAACTAGTAGTGTTTGTTTTATGAAGTTGGGTGTGCCAGTGTTTGGTACACATATACTTATAACTGTTACTTCTTCTTGTTGAACTGTTCTCTTATCCAATGTGACTTTATTTGACATTTTTGATCACTTTTACCAGAAAGATACTTTGTCTAAAAATACAATAGCCACTCCTACTTGTTTTCAGGCTTTCATTGTACTGAATATTATTGTCCATCCTTTGATTTTTAATCCATGAAATTTTTCTACTGTGCTTCTCATATTCAGCATACCATTAGGTTTTGTTTTCTGATCCAGTTTGCCAATCTGTGTCCTTTGATTGGGGAGTAAAGAGCATTCACACTAAGAGTTATTACTGAAAGGTACTGACTTAAGTTTTATTATGTATTTTATTAGTACATATCTGCGGTACATAATGATCACAATTACTATGGGATGTTTGTACATGTACACACATTTTAATTATTTTTCATCCCCTTCTGCTCCTATGCCTCCAAGCACCCTTTAACTCTTGATGCCCTTCTCATTTGAGAAAGTGCTATATCCAATTTTTCTTCAATTCTTTTGTAAAACTCTTTTCCTACCTTCCGTTCCCCAACTATCTCTTATTCTTCTTCCTCATAAAAAAAATCTCCCTACTTCCTATGCTTTATTTTGCTCTTTATTTGTATTTTGATTTCTCATATAAATGAAACCATGCAATATTTAAGCTTGTGTGTCTGATTTCACATTTTTTTTTTTTGCACTAGGAATTGAATTCAGGACTTTGCATTTGCCAGTCAAGTGCTGTGCCACTGAGCTACCTCCCCAGCCCCTTTGCTTATGGTCCTGAGGTGCACGCATTGACCTATAAATGCCTCAAGTTTATCTTTCTTTATGGCAAAATATTGGACCATTGTTTTTGAATACCACACTTTGTGTATCCATCTATCTGTTGATGGGCATATATGCTATCTCCTAGATTTAGCTACTATAAATTGTAATGCTGTAAATATGGGTATGCATGCAATCTTGTAACATGATGCATGTAACTCCTTTAAGAAGATTCCTAGAAACAGAATACCTGGGTAAAATGAAACTTCTATTAGTTTTCTGAGAAATTTCCATACTGATTTCTGTAGTGCTTGTACTATTTTACATTCCCATCAACAATGTAGAAGTGTTCCTTTCTTACCACAGCCTCATCAGCATTTGTTATTATTGGATTTCTTGATGGTGGCCTTTTTTTTTTTTTTTGAAGTGATATGGTATCTAAACATTGTTTTAATTTGTCTTTTTTTTAGGCCCAGTGATGTTATGGACTATCTGTACCTCTTCTTCTGACAGGATATCTAATAACATCAGATGTCCATTTATGGATTGAACTTTTTATTTTGGGAAAGGGCCTAAATTTTTGAGGTTTTACATATTCTAGATATTAGCCCTCTGTCTGGAAAATTATTTTCTAACTCTATAGGCTTTCTCTTCATTCTGTTGGTTGTTTCCTTGATGTACAGAAGCTTTTAAATTTGATGATCCTATTCGTTGATTCTTGGTATTATTTCTTGTGCCACTGGAGTTCTGTTCAGAAAGTCCCTGTCTACACCTATATCTTCAAGAGTTCTACATATTTTATCATCCAGCAGGTTTAGATCTTTGATCAAATTTGATTTTAATTTAATATATGGTGACATATATCAGTCTAGATTCAATATTCTGCATATAGCTATCCAATTTTCCACTACTATTTATTAAAGAAATTTGCTTTCCTCCAGTGCATGTTTTTTGTCCCCTTTGTCAAAAATCAAATAGTTCAATGTTTCTGGAGTTGTTTCTGTTTCCTTAATCCTGTTCTATTTTGCCACATTTCTCTTTACATGCCAGAATCATGCTGTTTTTAATCACTGTAGCTTTGTAATATAATTTCAAATTTAAATTGGTTTTGGTATTCTGGGTCTCTTTTCATTCTGAATGAACTTTTGGAATGTTTTCTCTAGATCTGTGAGGAATGTTATTGGTATTTTGATTGGGATGGTGTTAAATCTGTTTATCATTTTTGAAAGTACAGTCAATTTGACTATATTGGTTTTGCCCAACCAGTAACATGAGATAGGTCTCCATTTTCTAATGTCCTCTTCAATCTTTTTCAGAATGTTGTAATTTTTTAAAAAAAGATCTTTCATTTCCTTGATTAGGTTAATTCCTCATCATTTAATTTTTCTTGATGTTAGTATGAATGGTATTGTTTTCCTAATTCCTTTCTCAATAAGTTCGCTATAGTATACATGGGTGTTGTTGATCTGTGTGTGTTGATTTTGTATTCTGCTACATTGCTGAATTTGGCTCTTAATTCTAGGAGTCTTTTGTGGAATTTTTTGGGTTTTGTAAGTAGATGATTATGTCATCTTACAAATAATGATACTTTGACTTCTTTTTTCTTATCCATATCCCTTTGTTTCTTTCTCTTGCCTGATTGCTCTGGCTAATGTTTTGAGGACAATGTTAAACAGTAGTGGTGGGGCCAATCAATAAATCAATTAACCAGCCTTCCTGGTAAGCTATGCAAGCCTTGCAGGTTCCAGGGAGAGAAAAGTCAGCATCTCCCGAGAATCGACCCTGCTGGGACTTGAGGGACCAACCAAGAAATCAAGTAGCCAGCCTTCCTGGTAAGCTGCACAAGCAGTGCTAGTTCCAGGGAGAGAAAGGTCAGATAGTGCCTCCTGTGTGCCTACCGGCTCAGGGACTGAGAATCAAACACCATCCACGTCCTCCTCACCCCACTCCCCACCCCCCACTCCTTCAGCAACCAGACGGTTCAGAGGACAGACTGCATTGATAGCAACTAAGGTACATACAGCAACTAAACGCTTTTACTGTTTGGTTGATTATGTAGGCCTGGGGCCAGCAGTCTGAGCATCTCTTGGGAGGATAACAGTATGCAATAAAGCAAATATGGGGAATTTCTTATCTTGTCTTTGAAATCAAATACTGTTTTCACTGTTTTCCTCTGTCCTGATTAATTGTTTTTGCTTTATTCAATATTCTACTTTGCTTAGTTTTATTGTGTTTTATTTTTGGTTTGATTTTGCTATACCTGATGGATGGTCAACTATTGTGAAGACAACAAGATGTACTATAGTAGCTATTGTTGTTTTTCTGGTATCATGCTTTGAAGTTCCATACTAATTTTGCTGCATTGTTTTAATTGGCTTTGTTCTGTCTTGTATGTCAGATTTTACTATCCTTACAATTAAAAAAAAAACAGTAGTGGCAATACTGGAGGATATCTTTGTCTTGTTTCTGATTTTAAAGGGAAGACATTCAGTTTTTCCCCATTTAGTATGACGTTAGAGTAGGTATGTTCTAAATGGATTTTATTAGATTGAAATAAGGTTCTTCTATACCTATTTTATTAATGGCTTTAATCATGAATTGATATTGGACTTTTTCAAAGACTTTTTATGCATCTATTAAGGTGATCTTGTGAATATTGTCCTTGTTTCTGTTTTTGTAATGCATTATACTTACTGATTTGCAGATGTTAAACCATTTTGGAATTTCTGGGATTAAGCCTACTTGGTCATGGAGTATGATCTTTTTGATGATTCAGTGCATCTTGTTTGCTAGTATTTTGTTAAAGTTTTTGCATACCTGTTTATTAGAGAGATTGGCCTATAGTTCTCTTTTATAGTTGGATCCTTGTCAGATTTGGAATCGGGGTAATACCAGCTTCCAGGAATGACTTTGGAAGTACTCTTTCCCTCTCAATTTCATTAAGGAATTTGAGGAATATTAAGAGTTAAATCTTCTAAAATTTGGCAGTGAATCCATAAGGTCCAGGCTTGTTATTAAGGTTTTTTTTTTTTTACTATTGAATCAATTTTATTGCCTGCTATTGGATTATTTAGTATTTTTAAGTCTTCTTTGTTCCACTTTGGTAATTTATATGTATGTTGGAATCTCTTCATTTCTTCTGAGTTATCCAATTTACTGGCACACAGGTTTATGGGGTAGTTTGTGAGGGGACTGGCCAGAAATCACTGCCTTAAGGAATAAATTCTCTGGCCTTTGTCATCCCCATATTCCTCTATCATTTAAATTAGTCCCAAAGTCATCTGCACCATGCCATGGTCATGCACTGTGACAAGTGGTGCCCCATGTGAGGAACATATAATGAATAAGCTGATGCAACTCCACACAAGAGGATCAGCCTCTCAAACCCTAGAAAGGGAAAAAGGACATCCAACTGCCCATTCCAGTAAGGTAACAGGATAAAGGTGGCCACAGAATAGCCTGACATGTCTTAGTGAGGTCACAAGTTATAGTTATCAGCCTAAAGGTCTTTTAACTGTGCAACAGACACAGTTCATTTTTATTCTTTTTGACTTTTACTTTTGTTCATATGTTATGGATCAAATTTTATCCAAAGAGGAAAAGCAATTTTTTGTAGCCAGGGATTATGCAGAGAACAATTAGAATCAAGACACAGAATTTATAATGTTATTTATGATGGTCACCCAGAGTTAACAGAAGAAAGTACAGGAAATCTATCCACAGCACTAAAGACCCGGAACATTCAGCCAAGGGCCTGGATCCCAAAGCAATGTCTCTCATGAGTCTGGATAAAGACCCAGAGCCCATGACAATGCCTCCCACAAGTCTAATAGGAGGTCTAGAGACCATGAGAAGGACTCAAGCCAGTCTCTTTTACGGATCTGTGCTGGGAAGGTCCAAGCATCAGTGGTGGAAACTAGAAAGTCTATGCCAGCAGGGTGAAGGAGCTGTGTTAATAGGTTGAGGGTTCTATGCTGGAGCTGAGAAGTGACACTCAAAGACCAGGGCTCTCCTGAGAAGCACCACAGCCATCCTTAGTGACATGGAGGTCCTGAGCTTCTCCGACAATAAGCACAGTCGAGCATATGCCAGAAAGCCAGTGTGATGAGTTGCTTCTGGAGATTAAACAGCACACATGTTCCCCTCCAGAGCCAGGAAGTGATGCTCAATGTAAGGACCAGAATTCCCCCAAAGTGAACCACAGCCACTTTCACCAACAAGGTCTTGTGCTCCTCCGATCACAGTGGTTGAAATCACACTGGGGAAGCTAATCATGATGAGCTCCTCCAGGAGAGCTGTGCAGGTTGTTGTTGTAACATGTAGGAGAACCCATAACATCTCACTTTTCTTTCTCCATATCTCTATTTATGCTGGCAAATTTCCTCAGGTAGAACATCTATGCTCAGTACTATGCTAATTTAATTTAGCTGGCATTAAGTTGTCCACTAGTTTTTAATCCATAACAATGCCTCTTAAAGACATCTGGATATAAAGTTTCTAAACCTCAACTTACTGAATTATTCATAGTTAGTTGACAACAATATCTATGGTTTTCTCTGGAGGACAGTGTGGAGGCGAAGGATTGGGAACATATCAACCGAAAATTTAGACAGTCATTAGGTCCTGTAAAAAGCTGCACACCATGCTATCTGGCTTCTTTGCAGGATCACTGTTTGATCTACTCAAAACAAAGGATATTCACCTAAAATAACTTTTTCTCCTCCCTCAGCTACCTCTGAACTCTCTTCTACCTCTTACCTTTAGGAGAACAGGAAAGGTGGCTAGAGGAGCGGCATTAAAATCATAACACCATAGACCGATTGGACTTCTTTTAGAAAAAAAACGGAAAAGAAAATAATAAAAATAGACAAAAATATATAGAAAGGGGAAAAGAAAAAAAGAAAGACAACAAAAGTTAAACCAGAAAGTTATGCTAAACTGGGGCAAATTTATCAGGGAAAAGAAACCTCCATCCGTATTTACTACAAAGGCTTAAGCATACATATACATGAGCTCAAAACTATAAAGATTTAAGGAACAGTTCCAATCTGTCCTGTAATTTTCTCTCTCTCTTACTCTCTCAAAAAAGTTAAAAAGCAGCCGTATGAGTTCTTCAACTGCTGGTTTTCTGCTTGATAATGCAGTTGGAATTAATCATAGCTTTTGTCTTTAGAGATACGTTTTACTAAGTTTTTGGGTTTAGTTGTCTTTCTGCCCTTGAGATGGTTAGTTTTTGGTTCTCATGCTCCAGGACTGTTCTCTTTTCTGTGGCTGCTACATTTAGGACAAGATTTCCCCCTCCCTGTGACCCTTTCAAAGTGAAGCTGACCTTTTCTTATCTCTGGGCCTTATTCTTAAAAAAAAAAAAAAAAAAAAAGGTCTGGATTTGATCTATGGACTCTCCAAAAATAATTGTATTTTAGTTCAAATCCATCAGTCTTTTTAACCTTACTCAAAAAGGTTAGAAACTCCTTTCACTTCCCTCTCCCTTTAGGAGTGCTGCTTCAGGAGACAGACTGGTTCCTACAGCATAGATATGTTCATTATTAAAACAAAAAATATCCCTAAGGACTCTTATGAGCTTATTAACAATTTTAAACATAAACAGGCCTATTCCAATAAGATAAACTATCAGCCTAAATCCCTTCTTATTAACAATCTTCACTTTCATAGGTTTGTCTCTTATTACAAGAGATCTCTGCCAATTAATGACCTATTAAAATAAGTTCTGACTAGTTGCTTCTAAATCTAAAAACTACAAAAATGTTACTATAGTTCTGCTTGGCCAATATATCTAAGCATACATTCTGGTTTAAAGATATTTGTTTTATGTGTTTATTTGTCCACCTGCCTGTTTGAAGCACTTGCAGCTGCTTAATTAAAAAAAATTAGTTCAACAATTTATTGTTATTTTTACTCTTTTGGAGTTCTTCTTGAGATTTCTATGTAAAGGTCATTTTCAAGGAAGCCAAATTTGTTTAAAACATTACCAGATAAAGACTGATAGACTTGAGTCTTACCTAGGAATAAAAACCTGAAAATTTGATACCATAAAGGTTAATATGTGTGTTTCTGTGAGTTAATTTTTAAGTGTACATTAGCCTCCAAAATTTCTAATTAAGTTGGCTTATACATAAATAAGTACTCAAGATTTATTTATGTATAAGCCAACTTATACATAAAGCTGCACACCATGCTATCTGGCATGCTTATAGATCATACAGCTTAACAGTAGGACAATTTATATCAGTCAGTAAGAGTAAAAAGTCTTTAAAGTTGGTAACATACTTCCATCGAGGTTCTTAGGTAACTAAGATAATGTCAAAATTCGGTTTTATGAATGAAACATCTATTATTGTCTGTGTACTGTAATTTAAGACTTATCCGTCAAAGATTGTAAAATATATATAAAGCTTTAAATAAGTGTTTTACTTGTTATGATGGGTCATCTAAAGTAACTGTTTTTGACTATAAATGAAAGGTTATATTTTCTACGTCTAAAACAATATAGTTTTCTAAAAATATCAAGATTCTCTTGGTTAAATGTACTAAACTTTAAAAAAAGGCTTTATATTTTACTAAAATAAGTTTATATTCTGATTGTTAGGCTTTCAGTTACTAATAAGTGAACTCAAGAGTTAAAGAGTATTTAAATGTTAACCTATAAAATATGTTTAATAATCATTTCATGATTGGTTAAATAAACAAGCGTTATCTTAGTTTATGGCATAACATATGTGGCCATGTGTGTGTGTTTATGTATATGTGCATGTGCGTGTATACATCTAAAAACAAGCTATGCTATAATTCTTAACATTAAGGTTAAGTTTATGAAGTTAAAACTATGTAAGCTTAATATATACTAAAGCAACTAATTAGCACTCTCTTTTACATAATATATATTTAGGCCGTAAACATATAAAATGATTAAAATTTGATATCCCTTTAAATTTGGTTCTATAAAATATATTTATAGACAAGTGTATTCTTCAATGGTGTTCTATTACAAGATAACAAATTTATTTAATATGTTGTAATTAGGCTGGACATGATGCATGCCTGTAATTTCAGCACTCAGGAGGCTGAGGTAGGAGGATCACTGTGAGTTTAAGGTTAGTCTGCACTACAAAAAAAAAAAAAAGCAAAAAAATTCTTGTAATTAGATAACGATAATTAATTAAAAAGTTATTCTATGTTAAAGTAAACATTTAAGTATTTCAAAGATAATAATAAAGCCTAATAGTTCTAATATATTGTCATAATGATTGTTATGCTAAAATATTATGCTGTTCTTGATCAAGTTTTTTCTATAACACTTTAAAATTGTTATGTTAACAATCTACAGGGATTCAATTTCTAAGACAATGATTGATAAAAATTACTCCTCAGACAGGAGTCAATCCATGGTTTAAAAGTCAATACAATTTGGCAAATGGCTGCGACTCGCTATAAATCTTTGCGCAACTCTAAATATATTCATTTCTCTGTTCATATCTGGCTCTAGAACCCCATGTTAAAGCAGATTTCATTTAACTTGTGTCAGCCCAGAGGAATAAAGGACCACCATATAGCCTTTTATTCTCAATCTACCAGTCACTCTCTAGGGCAAAGATTTACTATTTAAAACTCAATTATTAAAAACAAAAAAGAGGGGATATGATAAGAGGGATTTTGCTCACAGAAACAATTATGTAACACAGTCATTTCTTTAAATTTTTTAAATTATGACTCAGATGGCTTCATAGCAATGAGAAAACATTTTATTCCTACAAAAGATAGACCTTATCTAGCACTCCAGGGCTGGGCCTTATGGAATTGCTAACTCAGGGCAGGGGTTATGCATCTGTTTATCACCAGGTGAGAAGCAACCCCATCCCAAGCCTGAAGATGGTGCTTCCCCTCCAAGGGTAGATAAGAGGGGGAGAATGGATTTGTTACCCTTTATAACACAGATCTTGGGACCTGCCTGGGAAGAAATTAACAGCTTACTAAGTAGGCTGAACAAATGCTACAAAAAGTCAGCATCTCTTCCACTCCAGAAAACCTCCTCTTGGCAATGGTAGCACAAGTCATCTGTAATTCTAAGATGGCAAATGTAAAAGGATTGATCTACTTCTTTTAATTATACACCAAAGTAAGTAGCATAACATATTGGAGACACATACTTATATCTCCCGTTTTTTTATATAGTCAACTGGGGAACCCTGACTCCCCTCATTCAAAGATATCATTTATGCTGGCAGAGCCTGACCAATCCCTCCTACTTCTTTAAGGGATTATGATAAAAATTATGGCCACACTGGATCCTTTGTTGGATGGCGTTTACTATGTCAAGAATAGTACTTTTGATAAAAGAATTCCCTCTAAGAATAATTGCTAATATTACCTCCAGTAATCACTGTATTCCCACTTAGCTTCAGTGGTACATGAATCATAATTTCATTGGTCATAACCATGCTGAAGGGGCCTGCCATCAAGTTTTCATTAATATTTCTAGAATCCTAGGTTCCTTTGTGTCTGGCAGTCACCTTCCTAAACATGATATTTTTGTATGTTCTCCATGGGTGCCTATAGGAAATGACCTAGATTTGGGGTAGACTTCATGTTGGCCCAAAAAACTTTTTATTATTCATCTTGCTTATAACCTAACCCTAGAAAATTAGGACCCCAAAATCTGATGGTATTACACTCCAATTCAACCTGGAATTATAATAAACCTTTTAATTACACTGGCAGCTCTCCCTTATGAAATCCCGGGTTCGTTGGACCTTTGTCATGTCTTTCTTCTGACACTTATGTTTATATCCCCTTTAAAGATTCTTATGGTATCTAGTTATTCCTTTCTTTCCTCACATTCTTGGAACTAGCAGCTATCAACATACAGATAAGCTCTCATAGATTGGTATGTTATATCTGATCATATCATGATCTGCATTTCTTGCCCATATATTTTGGTCCTCACTAAGAAAGAACCTATTTTCACTGTTTACAACTTTATCCACTCCTCTGTACTAACATTTTAAGGCTCTAAATATTACCATGCCTGCAAATTTCACATAGCTCACTCCATGTGTCAATAATACTATTTCTCAATTAAATGATATATTACTCTTATTATAGTGATTACCAAATTGAGACTATTCACACTGATGGCTATAACTAGCAAATATCAATTTATTCCTATCATTGTACTATTTTAATGCTACTGATTCCCTTTCTTTCACTTCTTTTTAATTGCTCACTCTGCCTGGCGCATTCATTCCATTCAGTCCTCTTGGCATTGTTAGTGTTATTGGATATTGTTGAGAGTTTTTTGGAGTGCTGGTTTGGTGGTCATGAATTTCTTTAGGTGCTCTTCATGCTGGAAATATCTTATTTCTCAATCAAATTTTAAAGATAATTTTGCAGGATATTTCAATCTGGGTTGCAAGTTATTTTCTTTTAAGGTTTGAAACACTTTATTCCAAACTCTCTTTATCCTTAAGATTGGTATTAAGAAGGTGGCTGTAGTTCTGATGGGTTTTCCTTTATAAGTGATTCATTACTTTTCTTTAACAGCCTTTAAAATTTTGTTTTTGTGTCGAACTTCTGGTAATTTGATTATGATACTTCTTTGAGGTGGTTTTTTCTGATCATGGCTATTTGAGGTTCTTTTTGTCTTTCATCTAAGTTAAATTCTTTTCCCATGTTTGGAAAATTTTGTGCTATTACTCATGTAAAGAGGTTTTTTTTTATACCCTTAGTACTATCTTCTGATTTTGAATTAATTTCAATTAATCAGATTAGTCTTTGCATCATTTAGCAGCTGTTGGTCCTTTTTTCTTAAACTTCTCTTGTTGCTTTTACAGTGTCTCTCATTAACTGATCACCAATCACAGCCCTATCTTCTAGATCTGACATTCTGTCCTCTCACTGGTTGCTTTTGCTGCCTATACTTTCAATAGAATTTTTATTTCCTACATTTCTATTTGGAACTCTTTTATGTACTCCAATTCTTTGCTATGCTGGGCATTCTTGATTTTCATTTCTTTCTTTATCTGTTTAATCATATCTTCTTTGAGTTTGCCAAACACTTTATTGATTACTTTTTTTTTTTTTTTGCTTTCACTCTTATCCTTTCAGATATTTTGTCTGAATGACTTCTGATTTCCTCCTCAATGCCCACTGGATTTGCGTTGGGGAAATTGGAAGATTTTGGAGGCATCTGTTGTCTTGTTTTCTCATGTTTCTGTTTGTTTGTTTTCCTTGCTGAGGCTTGCAGAATGATTATAATGGGTAACTTCTTATAAGTCCAGAGACCTCTTTAGCTAATGTCTACTTTTCAGAGATGTTCTATAGACATGGCTAGCCTTCCTAGGATCCAACTGTCTCCATTTTGGAAAGGGAGGTTGCAGCTTAGTTAGCCTACTACCCAGTTCTTCTGGAATGATCAACAGCATGATTTATGATTACCCAATTCCAGATATTGGCACATGGAGAAAATCAACTAACACCAACAAGTATGTCACCTTGGCTTTTCTTTGGGGTTTCAGTCTCTTCCTCAGTTGGGTCAGTTGTTTGATAAAAGTGTACTAATGTTTACACTAATCATTCTGCTGAACATAGCGTATCCTGGAAAAAGCTGTATCAAAACAGATGGCTGTGGTCATGTTTCCTTCAGCCTTCCAAAGCCAAAATATTGACACTTCTGTCAATGCATTATTTTCTTATTGCTGAGTCATTTTATTTTTTCTCCTTTTGCTTAACTACTCATCCTATCTGCTCTATCCATTCCAATAGACTTTTAACATTGTTAATTTCATTGCTTCTTTGTAAGATATCCTTAAGAATTTTTTTTAAGAGTGCTAGTCTGATAGTCACGACTTCTTTAAGGTGTTCCTCATCATGGAATGGTCTTATTTCTCCATCAATTTTGCTAGGCAGTTTTTCATGACATAGCAGTCTGGGTTGGAAGTTATTTATTTTTAAGGCTTGAAATAATCACTCAAAAAACCCCTGGCCTTTAAGGTTTGGTTTATGACATCTGCTGTAATTCTAATGGGTTTACTTTTATAAATGATTCAATGCTTTTCTCTAATAGCTTTTAAGATTCTGTCCTTGTGTTGGACTTTGGGGATTTTTTACTATGATGCATTGTGGCAAACTTATTTTCTGATTATTGCTATTCGGGGTTCTACATGCCTCATTTACTGTATGTTAAATTTTTCCTTTATACTTGGAATTTTTTCTGTTATTGTCTTGGTTACTATTTTCTTGTTGGGATAAAAGGAAGGAAAGGTTTATTTAGCTCACTGTTTGTGGATGTTTCATTCTATAGTCAGCTGGCTCCAAGGCAGGTGGCATGGGACCAGGGCAATACTTTAAGGGAGCAGCCAACAAAAGCAGCCAAAGCGCAAATGAGGAAAGAACATGCCTCTTCTCCCTTATATTGTAAACAGGCTACCCCACCCTCACCCCGGCTACACCACCTCTATGCCCTCCTCTTGCACAGGCTGAGGGTATTTACAAATTAAGGATCCTGGTTCCCTGCTGAGTCTCAGTTAAATTTCTAAACTTCTCAAACTGATACAATGTATCAACCATAACAGTTATTATTTCTGTAAATAGGTTTTTTGTGCCATACTTGATGCTGCTGTGAGCTTTTTATTTATTCCAATTAATCAGTCTTTTTTGTGTCATCTAGCATCTGCTGGATCCATTTTCCATGATCTCTCATTTTGTTTTTTTTGGTTTTTTTGTTGTTGTTGTTGTTGTTTAGACAAGGTCTTGCTATGTAGTTCAGGCTAGCTTTTAACTCACTAGATGGCCCAGGCTGGCCTTGACCTCATGACAATCCTTCAGCCTCCTGAGTGCTGGGATTACAACAGTGTGACACCATGCCAGGTTCTCTTGTCATTTTAAAGTATTTTTAAGTATATGATCACCTGCATCAGTTGCATCTGCTGGTTCTGACACTCTTCATACTGCTCACGTCTACTTCTTATACTTTCAATAAAAAGTTTTAATCTTCTGGATTTCTGTTTGGTACCTTTTCATGGATTCTACTTTGATAAGTCAGTAATTCATGCTTTGTATCATTTTGTTTAGCTCAGCTATCTGTTTATTAGGTCTTTTGTAAGTTCACTGATCATTTTGTTTATTAAACCCATCCTTTTATAATGGGAACTTAATGAGCACCTCATTAACTATTTTGTTTCTTCTTTATCACTTTGTATAATTCAGCTGTTTGACCTTTGATTTTCTTCTCATCAATGCCTCGTAGATCAGCTTTGGAGGAGTTAGGAGTTTTGAAGGCATTTTTTTGCTTTGTTTTCTCACGTGTGTGTCTGTGTTGAAGACTGAGGGTCAAGTATAGTGGAACGATGTTGTTGTTACTAAAGAGATCTCTTTAGTTAGCATCTGCTTTACAATGATGCACTTGGCCTGAATAACTATAGGCTTCTCTGTCCCTAGATCTAACTATCTCCATTAATATGGCAGGCTACAACGCAAGGTAATTGGCCTATCCCTCAGTTTTCTGGAAATGAACCAAAGTATTGTTGATGACACAAAAACACATGTATTTGGATACAGTAAAAACCAGTTAATAACAACTATGCTACCCTAGCAGGACTAGCAAAGTCATCAACAATAATATGGTCAAAGACAAACTGAAAATTGACACACCATAAAAGCCAATAAACACTACCACTGCACTAACCTTAACAATGAAAAGCTAAAGTACAGCTCTGATCATGCTGGCTGTTGAGGAAACCAAACAGAGCTTTATACTGGATTTGGCAACAGGGTCAGAAAGAGCGGACCAAACAGTCCATTGTACTTAATGCCAGCATCTTCACACCCAGGACCCTCTAAAAGCCATACATAACTGGCTTGGCTTCTCACTGTGGAGTGTAGGATCCTAGGGTCCTTCTTGACCTGAGTGTAAATTTCCCAAGGGGTTTATGTCTAACCTGTACCCTCTCTGCAACTGTCTACTTGGGCCATCTTCCACCCAGTCACTATGATAGGATACCCCAGAAACATTGAAGTATAGTTGTTTTGTATCTCCATCTTAAACAATTAACTTCTTCCCAAATTGGTTCCTGGTTAAGAGCTCTCAAATATGACAAGCACTGCACTGGATTTTTTTCTCCAATTCTATCTTGCCATGTGGAAAAAGTTACTTTCAGGATAAATTTCAAATGCTGCTCCAGCAGTTCACCATAACTGTAGACTTTTCTTGGGACTAACATTGCCTACCTAGTCCATTGTTTCTCCCTCAAGCTACCAACCTGATCCTTCCCCAAGAGCTGGAGTTAGTTTTCCAGACTGCTTCATTCTTTTCTCTGTGCAGTGCTTAGTTTTTCCACTTTTCTTATTTTTCAGTTTTTCCATCAACTCTCTTCTGGTTCCTGAAGATCTACTTCTTTTTTTCTTTACCAAATTTATGTTTTCCAGGTGTCTAAAGTCCAGGTCCTAGAGAGGCTACATTCTGCTGCCAGTCTTTATTTCACCACTTTCAATCTTCTGCAACAATCAGTATAAAAACATTTTTTAAATTAAATATAACTTTTATTATGAGCAGAGAGAAAATTGAATTACATAAAATGCTAAATTTAAACCAGGAAGTCAGTAAAAGAGTAGATTTTTTAAAAATGAGGACAATGAATATAAAACATTTACAAATATAGTAGATATTAATCCAATTATAACAACAATCATTTTAAATATGAACAGCCTAAATATACCAATTTAAAGGAAGAAGCATCAGAGTGGATTGAAAACACAACAGAACCCAGCTATAAATGTCTATTAGAAACCCTCTAAATATAAAGACATATATAGATTTAAAAAGATAGAGTGAAAGGGGAAAGTTAGTGCTTATCTAGTATCAAATTTAAGTTTTACAAGGTAAAATATTTCTAGAGACTTTTTGCACAAAACTTTAATATTGCTGAATTATACACCTAAAAATAAAGATGGTAAATTTAATGTCATGTTTTTACAATAAAAAAGTGAAAGAATAAAGAAAGATTCAGCATTATAATACTTATTAAAACAAAACATACCAGACAAAACAAACTTTAGAGCATGAAAAATTGTCAAGAAAAGATATCAACTAATCAAAGGACAATAAAAATAATAAATATTTGTGCACCTAATGACAGAGCTCCACAATGCATGAAGCAGAAACATAACTGTAGAAAAAACTCAACAAACCCACAATTTTAGTCAGAGATTTTACAATACTCTATAAACAATTAATAAGAGTAATAAATAGAAAATAAAGACACTGAAGGTATAATTACACTACTAACCAACTTTATCTGCCATAGAATATTCTAATACCAGAAAACATATTATTTTCAAGTATGTACACTAAATATTTGCCAAGATAGGTCTTATTCTAGACCATAATGAAAGTCTCAAAAAACAAATCTCAATAAATTTAAGTCAAAATCATCCAGGATGTTCCTTGACCACAGTGGAATTAGTGAGACATTAACATAGAAAGATATGTAGAAAGAAACCCAAATATTTAGAAACCAAGTAACTATCTTTTAAATATCCTACAGACCAAAGAATCACAAGAGAAATCAGAAAATACCTTGATGAGAAAAAGCAATGAAGACAACATACCAAAATTTCTTTTTTTTAAAGCTACAGTACAGCATACAGGACAATTCATAATGCTGATCCCTTATATTGGAAACATAGAAAGTCTTAAGATTAATTACCTAAACATTCTCTTAAGAAACCTGAAAAATAAAAGCAAACCTGAAGCAAAAATGAACTAAGTAATAAAGTAGAAATCAATGAAACAGAAAGCAGAAAAATGATGATCAATGACACCAAACCTATTGTTCCTTTAAAAATAACAATAAAAGGGTAATCTTCAAAACAGAGTGATCAAGTGAAAGATAGATATAAAAGAAAGAGGTGGATATTAAAAGGAGGAGCAAGGAGAAAGAGAAAGAGAGAAGAATAATCAATGCTAACAAAAGTGAAAGGAGGGTAAAGATCTTACCAACATTAAAAAAAGATTAAGCAATATGAGAAAAATTGTATGGCAATAAACACAACTTAGATAAAATGAATAAATTCCTTTAAATACAATTAAGACCAACATCCATTCAAGTAGATACAGCTTGAATAACCCTGTATCTTTAAAAGCAAGTTGTATGAATAGCTTTACTGGAAAGCTCCCACCAAAAAGTTAAGAAGTATATAATACCCTTCTACATAAATGCTTCTGATAAAATAAAATTTGAGGTAGTATTCTGAGCTTATTCCACTACTCCGACCTTATCCTGATTACTAAGCCAGATAACTACCCTAAGAAAACTAACCTATAAATAAATTTTCACTATGAGACAGTTTTCCTTTAAAACTTTTTAAACAAATTGAATCCACTCATACATTATGACCAAGTGAAGTTTATCTCCAAAATGCAAAGTGAGTTTAGATTTTTAAAAAATCAGTGTAGGCATCATATGAACCATCTAAAAAAAATCATATCATCATCTCAATAGTCATAGAAAAAATATTTGCCAAAATTCAAAACATCCATTTATAGCAAAAACTCTCATTTAACTTAGAAAAGAACATTTTCAACCTGCTAAAGAACACCTATGGGAAGCCTACACCTAGAACAGTAGCAAATTGTGAAAACTGAATGTTTTCTGCTTGTGGTCAGGAACAAGAGAAGAATATTAGCCTTCCCTGATGCTCCTCAACATTGTACTGGAGGTACTAACTGGGTACACATAGGCAAATAAATAAATAACATCCAGGCTAGAAAAAAAAAAAAGAAATAGAATTCTTTATACTAAAATTTACTTTCCGTAATTTTATAAGTTCATCATTAATATGGTGGACTTTGGAAAAGTGTTGATGTGTTGAGTACTGGATGATGCATCCTGCACCTCTCTCTGCCTTCCCCATCAACGCTAGGGGGAGGGGGAGACTCATGGAGACTGGACAGTCAGAGACTTCCATTATGACGTTATAATGTTGAGAATGTGATCTAATCTCTCTCGCTCTCCCTCCCTCCCTCCCTCCCTCCCTCTCTCTCTCTCTTTCCCTCCCTCCCTCTCAATCTCTCTCCTCTTTCTCTTGCTCTCTCTCTCCTGTGTCTTAGAACCTCTCTTTTTACAAGAGACAAGAGTTAAGAAAGTGCTGAAATGATGCTTACACATTTTTTGCCCTTTTGATACCCTCTTTCATTTCCAAGAGTCCAGATGGATAAAATAGTCTCAGATCATGCTTGTGATCAAGTGTTGCCTCATCCTAAAAAGGTAGAAGACAGAACAGTCATAGTTGAATATATAATATCAAGCTATCCTTGCTGGCTTAATTCTCTCTCTGGGCTGTGAACGGATATTTGAATTTGAATTTAGGGAGGAAGAGGCTCTCTTGATCTTTGGAACCTGTTTCTAGCCTAGAGCTAAGGAAGAGTTGATGTGAGATGCCAGAAAAGCATGCATAAAATTTGGTGCCAAAGCCTCTTAGTAATAAAACTGAGAAGTGTGACTAGAAAGCTTTCAATAGTTAAACATCAAAAAATGAACTCAGGCTGAGAGTAGTGACTTTCCTGTAATCCTAGTACTCTGAAAGGCTGAGCTAAGACATTGTTAAATTGTAAGCCCAGTTCATTCAAGTCAGCAACATAGTGGGACTCTATTTCAAAATTAAAAAGTACAAAACAAAAGGACTGGAGATGTAAAACCCTTAGGTTCCATATCTAGTAGTGCAAAAATAAACAAATAAATAGCCCTCCCATTGCCATCACAGCTGTTACCATCCAGGTGAGCAGCACCAAAAGACTCAGAGAACAAACCTTCCCACTGGTGTTACCATGACTGAGGTGAACTGATTGGGAGCCCAGAGACCAGAAGGAACACCAGCAACACAGTAGGATCTCAACTAGGGTGCACAGGATAGATAGGTGGGATAGTGGCCGGAAAAGTCTGAAGCAACAAAAACAATACAAGCCAACTGCTGATAAGTTAATGAACCAGTGTTGGCCCTGGGGACAAAGACACATGGAATAGAAGCAGGAGGGTGGCATTGCCACTGTTTCTCTCTCTCTCTCTCTCTCTCTCTCTCTCTCTCCTGCTCTCTTTCTTTTTTATTATCTTTTTTCTCTTTTCTAAATGACTGAGAACTCTAGCCACAGAAAACTTAACTTATCCCCTGAACCCATAGACCAAGTTCAGATAATCCCTTCCATACTATCTCATTCTTTCTCTTCTGACCTTTCTTCTAGTTTCCTAAAATTTGCATGATCCTCATTTGTACTCCAGTTTTGCTTCTACACTTCTCAGTCTCTTTGTTTTATCCACTATTCTTAAAGCTCCCCACCACAGGGTAAAACTACTCTCCAAGGGGAAATACTTTGAATACAAGCTCCCAATTTATGATTGGTTCTGTTATATAATTGTAGGTTTTGCTCCTGAAGTTTAAGATACAACATTAATAGATACCACAGTCGGTCAGTTTCTAAACTGTGCTTGATGTTACTGTTATTGCTAATTATACTACTTTAGCTAGGACATCATATCTGTTATCAGTTGTTCTCCTTTCTGTAACAATACTGGGAAGCTCTGGGGTAATAATCTCTCCATACTTAGCACCAAAGAACTGGGTACTGAGCCAAACAGCAACAGACATCTCACTCTTAATTAACTGGTAAGGTACAATTTTAGAAAAGACACAAACCAAGAACCTCCCACACACAAAAACATTACTGGGGAACAGATTTTTCCTAGAGAGACTCAATACTAGTGATATAGATACTTACTACAAAAATTAACAAGGACCAACACAGAAAAAAAACAAAAAAATTTTGAAATGGAAAATGAAAAGACACAGAAGAAAGATGCAATATCAGACTTCCAGCCCACCCAGAACAAGTATAGGAGACAATGAGATAAAGGAAAATGGAAGGCATATATCTGAAATTACAGAAACCAAAATAAAGAAACAAATCCATGAAACTATAGAGGAAATCATATCAGAAATACCCTCTTAGGTTAAAAACAGAACATTTATAAAGGAATTGCTCAGTAAATTTAGAGTAGAGACAGATTTAAAAAAATAGATGATGATAGGAAAAGGATGGAAACTGTGAACAATCAGTAAAGGAAAGAAATAGAATGCATGAAATGGATTCAAACATATCCAGGAAAGGAGAAATTCCACTGAAATCTGGCAAAGCTGCTTGAATGAAAATGAAGACAGACTTTCAGAACTTGAAGACAGGATTATGGCTAGCAATCATGATAGGAAAGATATCTTAAAAAATAACAAAGAATCAAAAAAAGAGACAATTCTATAATTATAATATGATAAAAAGAAAAACAATATATAAGAAGATAGGTGTCAGACTGCAGGGGAAGAGAACAAGAAGCAAGACCCTCTGCAAACCAGTGCCATGCCAGGGGTACCACTACCTGGGGGATAGCCAGACTATAGCTTTTTCCTGTGATTCAGTGCCATTCATGGACTGCAGGAAAGAGAAGAAGAAACCAACAAGAAGCAAACCCCCACTTCAAACCAGCACCATGTGTGGGCCACCACTGCCAGGGAACAGCCAGACCCTAACCTTTTCCCATGAGTCAGCACCATTCATAGACTGCAGGAAAAGAGAATAAGAAACCAACCAGAAGCAAGCCCTTTCTGCAAACCAGCTCCATGTATGGGCCACCAAACCAGAGGACAGCCAGATCTTAGCCTTTTCCCATAAGTAAGCACCATTTGTGGACTATGGGGTAAGAGAACAAGAAACCAACAAGAAACAAGCCCCCCCCCCATGAATCAGTGCCATGCATGGGCCACTGCCACCAGGAGACAGCCAGACCCTAGACTTTTTCCATAAGTCAGCACCATTCACGGACCATGGGAAAAGAGAACAAGCAATCATCAAGAAGCAAGCCCTCACTGTGAACCAGTGCCATGTGTGGGCTGCCCCAGGGGATAGCCAGACCCCAGACCCCAGACCCTTTCGGTGTCCAGGCTGGGAGATAAGAAGATCCAGCTGCCCCCACTCAACCTCTGTAAGCAACCTCTGATCTGGACATACACAAGCTATGACAATAGCTACTGAGGTGAAATGCAATTGGATGATTGTGGTTTTTGTACTGTTTCACTGACTTTGCAGGTCTAGGGCTGTAGAGTCTGATCATCTATTCAGAGGATCATGGTATTCAGTATGGTATCCATGGGGGGCGGTCCTTCTGAAGGTGGTAGTCACTGTTAACTTCCTATTATCTGTTTTGAAGTCCTATAACATTTCCACTGTTTTGTTGGGTTGAGTTTTATTCTGTTTTGTTTTGTTTTGTTTGATTTTGTTATATTTGATGGCATAGGCAGCTATTTCAAAGATGGCAAGATATATTATGATAGCCATTTGAGATTTACTATTATCTTGTTTTGAAATCCTTTATTGCATTCATTGTTTTGTTTTTATTGGTTCTACTCTGTTCTGTTTTGTTTGGTTCTACTATGTCTGAAGATATCTACAGCTACAGCTGTTTTGAAGACAAAAAGAGGCATTATGGTAACCATTGTTGATTTCATATTGTTTTGAAGTCCTGTGTCACTTACGCTGGTTTGTTATGATTGGTTTTCTTTGTATTATTTTGCTTGTTTTTATTCTCTTTAAAATAAAAAGATAGGTGTCAATAAAAAACAGAAGTCAACACAAATGACATAAAAAGACTATTTGCATAAGTCATAACAAAAAATTTCTCAAACATAAGAACAAAATCTGTCATTCAGATGAGTGAGGCATACAAAACTCCAATTAATCATGACAAAAATAAATACACACCCAGATATATAATAATCAAGATCCTAGAAATTCAGCTTAAGAACAGAATATTAAAAGCTGTTAGAGAAAATAAATAGATCACTTCTAAAGGAAAATCTATGAGAATTATGGCACATTTCTCAACACAAGCCCTCAAATTAAGAAGAGTTTGTAGTGAATAATTTTCAGGTCCTAAAAGAAAACAACTTCCAACCCAGATTTTGACATATCCTACAAAACTACCTTTGAAAATTAATGGAGAAATAAGATACTTCCATGACAAATAACAACTGAAGAAATTCATGTCCACCAAACCAACCTTTCAAAGAGTACTAAAAATATTCTAGACAAAAGTAAAAATGACCACACAATTCCAAGAACAACAGCAGAAAGAAACTACCAGGCAGGGCAAGCAATTAAACAGTGGGGAAAAAAAAAAAACAAGGACCCAACAACATGAAAATAACATGACAAAGATTAGTCAACACATATCAGTTATAACCATTAATGTAAATGGCCTCTATTCACCAATTGAAAGAAACAGATCAGCAGAAGGGACCAAGAAACAAAATTCAGCAGTATGATATATACAAGAAGCATATTTAACTCAAAATAAATTCATAGATTGAAAGTCAAAGGATGAAAAACACTACTCCATGCAACAAAAACACAGAAAAAAGCAGGGAAAGCTATTCTGTTTGTAGACAACATGAGCTTCAAAAAAAATGATCAAAAGAGATAAAGAAAGTCACTACATACTTGCTAGGGGGAAACTTCAAAAGAAAGTGATAACAATCATAAATATGTATGAACTGAACATGGGAGCACCCAACTATATAAGAAATATTCATAGATATAAAAAATCAAATAAACCCCATTGTCACAAAGAGATAGATTAACTAGAGAAAAATCAGCAAAGAAATATTAGAACTGATCCAAACTTGTGAATAAATAGAGTTAGTAGATGTTTACAGAGTATTCCACCCAACAGCATCAGAATACACAATCTTCTCAGCTGCACATGGAACATTCTCTAAAATAGACCATATACCAGCCCACAGGGCGTGCTTAAATAAATGCAAAGAAATAGAAATTATCTCATGCATATTACCTGACCATAGTACACTGAAATTGAAAATTAATGGCAAAAGAAACTGCAAAAACTCAATAAACACATGGAAATTGAATCACATCCTCCTGAACAACCAATGGATCATATATTAAGTTAAAGAAAAAATTAAACAATATCTACAATTAAATGAAAATGCAGAGACAGCATACCAGAACTTGTAGGGTATAATGAAACCAGAACTAACAGGGAAATTTAAACCAGTGAAGTCTCACATCAGGAAAGCAGAAAGAGCACAAACAAGCAACCTAATGTTTCACATGAAGCTTCTAGAAAAAGATGAGCAAGTCAAGCCCAATGGCCATACAAGGGAGAAAAGTATAAAGATCAGAGTATAAATTAACACAATTGAGAATAAAGAAAAATAGAGAATGAATTATACAGTTGGTTATTTGAAATAATAAATAAAAGTGATAAACTTTTAGCCAACATTATCAAAAATACCAGAAGGAAAGAAAAAACTCAAATTCATGCATTGAGGAATGAAAAGGGTGAAATCACTACAGATCCTGTGGAAATTCAGAAGATCATCCATACCTGCTTCAAAAATCTTTATTCTTATAGGATGGAAAACACAGAAGAAATCAACAGACTCATAGATATTCATGAACTACTAAAGCTGAATCAAGAAGATACAAAAATTCTGAATAACACAATATCGGTTAATAAAATTGAAAGCATAATTAAAAATGTACCAACAAAGAAAAGCCCAGGTCCTTATGGATGCACTACTGAATTCCACAAAAAACTTGGAGAAGATTTAATGCCAATACTCCTCAAATTCCTTCATGAAAATGAAATGGAAGCAACATTCCTTAGCTCATTACTGGAGGCAAATATTATCCTGATAACAAAACCAGAGAAATTACCAACCAAAAAGAGAACTATAGGCCAATCTCCCTAATGAACATAGATGCAAAAATCCTCAATAAGATACTAGCAAACAGAATGCAGGAAATCATCAAGAAGATTATGCATCATGACTAAGTGAGATTCATCCCAGGAGTGCAGGGATGGTTCAGCATATAGAAATCAATAAATGCAATATACCACATCAACAGAGCCAAAGACAAAAATCACATGATCATTTCAATAGATGCGGAAAAAGCTTTTGATAATGTTCAGCACTTATTCATGATAAAAACCCTAGAGAAAATCAGAATAGATGCTCTCTACCTTAACCTGATAAAAGCCATCTATGACAAACCAATAGCCAACAGCATACTAAATGGACAAAAAGCAAAAGCTTTCATTCTAAAATCAGGAATAAGATAAGTATGCCCACTATCACCACTCCCATTCAATATAGTTCTGGAAATATTAGCCAGAGCAATAAGACACAAGGGATAAATAAAAGGAATAATTACACAAAAGGAAGAAGTTAAATTATCATTATTTGCAGATGACATGATACTCTACATAGAAGACTCCAAGAATTCCACTAAGTAATCTTAGAGTTAATAAGCAAATTCAACAGCATAGTTGGATACAAAGACAACACTCAAAACTCAATAGCATTTTTGTACACAAACAACAAACTCACTAAGAGAGAAATAATGGAAATAACACCTTTTACAATAGTATCCTAAAATATGAAATACTTAGGAATTAATTTAGGAAAAGAAACGAAAGATCTATACATTGGAAATTATAATACTCTGAAAAAGGAGATTGAAGAGGATATCAGAAAATGGAAAGATAACCCTTGCTCTGGGAAGAAACAACATAGTGAACATGGCTGTACTCCCAAAACTGTTATACAGATTTAATGCAATCCTGATCAAAATATCACTAACATACCTCACAGAACTAGAGAAAACATTTCTAAAATTCATTTGGAAACCATAGAGACCTAGAATAGCAAAAGCAATCCTGGGCAACAAAGGCAAGGTAAGAGGCACTGCAATCCCTCACTTAAAATTATTTGACAAAGCTACTGTGATAAAATTAGCATGGTACTGGGGAAAAAAATGACCTGAGGATCAGTGGAACAGATTAGAACATGCAGACACAACTCCAAACACACTCAGCCACCTTATCTTTGACAAAGAGGACAAACATGTTCACTGCAAGAAAGATAATTTATTTGGCCTTTTCCTCTTCCTTCCTCCTGCCTTTTTGTCCTTGTCACTTGCAGCCACCATGAATGGCCACCCCTCAGCCATGCTACCCTGCCTTGAAACCAGCTGAATATGAACTGAAACCTCCAAAAACTGGTGCATGAACTCTACTTTGAAGACTCCTGAACTACAGCATAAATTGACTAAGATATTTTGAGCCAACTAGCATCTTGGGGTGGAGCTAAAGATGGCTGATCAGTGAGCAGCAAAATACAGAGCCTCCAGGGGAGAAACAATTCATATACCAGAGTAAAACATCCTGGAGAGATCCAGACAGATGGAGATGGATCCTCTTGATACAGGAAGAAATTAAAATGAAAAAAGCTTATCAAACATGCAGTCTCAGGGCTACAGTTGGAACAGCTAAAATTAGCAGACACAGGATTTTTGCTGCAACCAGCACAGCTGCCTGAACTCGTTCCCACCACAACTCACAGGAGCCACAGCCATGCTGAAGTCCGGGGTTGGTGAGTGCAACAGAGAATGGAGCTGGTGAAAGGACTTCATTAAACCATGGTGAGTGCTGGGAATAAGACCCCCCCCCATGTGAAGGGTGCAACCAAATGGGCGACATGTTGGAATTGGGCAGGAGGAGCCTGAACTAGGAACAACAGTGACTTCAGTTGGTTGCTTCCTCCCCAGAGCAGATTCATGGGATTTGCTTGGCCTGGGTCATGCCCTGGGCTGGGACCCAATAAGCTGTCCCAACCGATTCCCTACTCCTAGCACACACTAACCTGGTGAAGGCCCCTGAAGTTTTACTGGCCCGGTGGGGAGGGTTCAGTATATGCAGTCCCTGCTTACACCTCACTGACAAGAGCAAACAGAAGAGGGCAGAAACCCCTCACCAGCATGCTTCAGAAGAATCATAACCAACAAGGAAAGGGATTGGGACCTCTACTATACACCTGTATAGAAGAAACAAAAACATGACAAGAGATAGAAACAAGAAAAAGCCCCCAGCCCCAAACCCTGAAAACACTGATCCAGGAGAGGGAAAAACAAAAGAGACTGAGGGCAGCAAGCATGCAACATCAAACACAGCTACAATGGACATTAAGAGATCTTCAGGACCTTGTAGATGAGCTCAAAACTGAAATATTAAATCAGGTAAAGTAAGATATGAGTAGATTAATAAAAGAAATACTAAGCACTGCTTAAGAAGACACAGATGGAAGAAGGGAGGAACACAAAAAAGAAGAGAAACCTTTAATAAAGAATATAAAGAAAATCTGGAATACATGAAGCAGATTCAAAGAGATTACCAGGAAATTAAAAACACCATTGAAAGCTGGCAAAACTCCTTAAAAGAAACTAAGGATAGACTATCAAAACTTGAAGACAAGTTTGCTATATGTGTGATCATGAAAGAAAAGATCTCTTAAAAATAACAAGGAAACAGGCAGTAACAATACAAAGGCTAGAAGATGATAGAGAATCTATAATTTAAGAATAAGAAATGTGAACAAAGAAGCTGGAATATTAACAGGCGAATTACAAAGGCTATTCACAGAAATAATTAAGGAAAACTTCCCAAGCATGGGAAAAGAAAATGACATTCAGTTATGTGAGGCATAAAGTACTTTAGCCACCTACAACCAAAACAGAGCTACACCCAGACATATAAGATACCAGAAATTCAATATAAAAACAATATTAAAAGCTGTCAGAGAAAAGAAACAGATTACCTATAAAGGAAAGCCCATCAAGATCATGGCAGACTTCTTGACACAGACCATCAGATCAAGAAGAGCTTGGAGCGAAGTATTCCAAGCCCTGAAAGAAAATAATCTCCAGCCCAGATTGATGTACCCTGTAAAACTGTCACTAGAAATTAATGGAGAAACAAGATGCTTCCATAACAAAGAGGAACTTGGGAAATTTGTGACCACAAATCCAACCCTACAGAGAATACTGAAGGACATTCTAAAACACCAGGATTTTAGGAACAGTGGCAGAAAGGCCTCAGTAGACAAAGGCCCTCAATGGGGCAGGCAGTAGGATCAAGGAGAAAAGTAAACAAAAAAATGGCAGAAAAATAGCATAGCAGAAATGAGGCAGAGAAGGTTGGCTATCATCTCTAACATAGATGGCCTTGATACACTAAAAAAAAAAAAAAAAGACAGGCAGAGTAGATCAGGAGGTAGGGCCCACTGAGATACTCTGTACAGGAACTATAATCAACCTGAGAGAGGGTTTATGGACTAAAAATTAAATATGAGAAAACAATGCTCTATGTGACAGGGAGCCAGAGAGAAATAGGAGCAACTCGACCACCACCAGCAGATAGGTTGGAAAGACAGGATACTTATGTGCAGTTGAGAACTACTCAGTTATAACAAAGGAAGACCTTGAGGCTTTTGTAGGTAAAGGAATACAACTTGAGATCACGTTCAGGAGTGAGAAGGTTTGGAACCACTTAGGTAAAAAGCAGGTTGTCCCCCCCAATCTAAAAACTGAGGGAGTTGGTGGGACCCAAAATGTGCAGCACCCTGTGGGAGTGAAAGGGGAGGAATAGCCTAAAAAAAGAAGGCAGAGGATATTGTTAATAGTGCACCAGGATTTAAAACCCACATTACTCACACCACTCTGCTGAGATGGATTATACTCTGTTCCACTTTGTCAACTTGTACTAGATTCGAAGGCACAGACAGTTATCCTGAAAATAGCAGGATATAGTACAGAATCATCCTTAATTTCTTATTAACTTAATCTGAATCTCTGTATAACTTACAGTGTTTTACCATGATTTATCATAATTGAATCTGGTTTGTTAGATTGCTGTTTTGTATTGATAGATTTTATTCAAAGCTGTTATGATTGATAGTATCAAGTCTGAGAGTAGAGGCAACTACACTGAAGATGACAAGATTCACTTAGAATATCCACTATGGTTTGATTATTACCTGCCTTTGAAGTTTTATACTGTCTACAATGTTTTGTTTTTACTAATATTGTTATGTACTGCTATATTCAGTTATACTGCTATATTCGATTATGCCTGATGATATAGACAATTCTATTGAAGATAATAAGAGACCACACAGTAACCATTGTAGATCACCTTGTACTGTGGTTTTATTTGACTTTTTGGTTTCATGTTTTTATAGGAATTTGTTTTGTTTTGTCTTGTTATGTTTTGTTTTTCCCTCTAATACAGAAAGGATAGAAATACATGTAGAGACTCATGCATCCATAGCTGTTTACAGTCTCAGTGTTTGAATATCTCTTTTGTATGCTTTAATTTTGTAACTTGAACAACTATTTCTAAGAGGACAATATGTAATTTATCAACTACTGATTTCTTACTGTTTATCTTTTTTTGAAATTTTGTATTATTTCTACACTTCTCATGTTTTTTTCTCTTTAAATAAATAAAAAAGATAATTTATTTGATAAATGGTGCTTCGAAAACTGGCTCTCTATATGCCAAAGACTAAAACTAGACTTATGTCTATCACCATTCACTAACTAAAGTTAAAATAGATCAAAGATATAAATATTAAAACAGAAACAATCTACTGGAAGAGAAAGTGGGTAAAAATCTTGAAAACATAGAGGTAGGCAGAGAGTTCATGAACAAAAACCCAAACTACACAGGAAATACTTCAAAGTATCAACAACTAGGACCTCATCTTATTAAAAAGCTTTTGCACATCAAAACAAATCATCACCAGAGTGAAAAGACAACCCATAGATTGGGGAAATGTTTTAGCCAACTGTCCCTCAGAAAAAGGACTTTTATCTTGAATATAAAGAATTGAAAAAAAAATCAAATCCCCCAAAGACCCACTCCAAAGATGTGTACCTGAGATGCATATGCACTTCCCAGATGAAGATATACAAATGGAAAATAAATATATGGGAAAATATTCAACATCAGTGATCATTCAAGTGATGCAAACTAAAACAACACTGGGATTCCATCTCACTCCAGAAAGAATGGCTATCATCAAGAAATCAACCAACAACAAATGCTGGCAGGGTTGTGGGGAAAAAGGAACCCTTCTCCACTGTTGGTGGGAATACAGACTAGTGCAATGTGAAATAAGTATGGAGATTCCTCAGAAAGCTAGGATTAGAAGTCCCATTCAACTTAGCTATTCCTCTGTGGGTATCTTCCCAGAAGAATTAAAGACATCATACCACAGTGATGTGTACTTAGGTGTATAGAAGCACAATTTGTATTAGAAAATCCTGGAAACAACACAAATGTCTATCAACTGAAGAATGTATTAAAAAGATGTAGTATTTTTTACAATGGAATACTACTCAGCCATAAAGAAAGATAAACTTGAGATTTTTATAGGCAAATGGATACAACTTGAGACATACTCATTAGTGAAATCAGACTCACATCTGTAAACATTGTGTTGTCTCCCTGAGAATCTGAAAGAGTAAATAAGGTCTAAAATGTCCAAAAGATATTGTGAAGTGGAAAGAAATTGTTAAAAATGGGAAATGAACTAGGATTCGAAAAGGGGGAAAGTTAGGAAGGGAAAAGAGAGGGGAAAAGGCAAGTTTGCTGTATGATTAGTGTTTCTTAGTTCATAGAAAAAGGTTTGTGCTTATATTGATTGAAGAATTTTTTATTCCCATGTCTTGTACTCTGAGTAACTACTTCAAAAATAATAATAAGCAATGTATTAACTATTGTTATTCTCCTATCTTGTTATGAAATTTCACTTTACCTTTTTCCCATAAAATTAAAAACATCAAAATAAATACATAAATCTATCAGTAAATCACTTGAAGTGCTGCCTCCCAAACTCTTTATTCTCAGTGTGAGGAGCAGCTCCCTAAGGCCTCCACTCCAGCAGCATCTGTCCTGGAGTAAAAGGCTGTGTTGGGAGTGATACCATTCCTGCACAAGGAATAGCATGTATTTGGAAGTGTCAGAGCTAATGACTTACTGAGAACATTTAAATTACTAAACAAGATTGCGTATTCACTACCATGTTTACCTCTAAGCATTTGCAATAAAAATCAAAGTGATACCATTATGTAGTGCCCCAGTGGCATATACTTGGAAGTTCTCCCTTTTCAGCCAACACTGATTTGGGGTTGTATATAATTCTTCCTTTCAAACAGCAATTGAAAATATGAATGGTGGGATTTAATCAAAGGAACAGGAACTTAAAGCAAGGACAGGAAAAAGATTGCTCAACTACCCCTGGGAGATGGAAATGACAGCTCACCCTCTCTAGTGTCCTACTGCAATGACTGTCAGAACTTAGTGTAAAGGAAAACACCTTAGCTCTGAAACCAACTAACTCTAATTTTAAATCTGGCTCAGTTACTTAATGTCTGACTTTAGGAAATTTAGTTTCTCATAACTTCACTCTTACTGTCTACAGACTGGATAGTAGTGCTTACCACAATGATTGTTATAGAGAATAAATTAAAAAATACATGAATGTTTTTAGTGTAATGTATAATGTGAGATACAAGATTATATATAATATTACATTATTTGGAAATTTCTGTCACAATACTCACTAGTAGCGGGGAATCGTGGATCTTTAACAATTGTCCATATTTTTTATCTCTCCTTTCTTCTGTCTATTGTTCACAAATTGCTCCATAAAATTACCAGTGAAAAGCTTTATCTGCAGTTTAGACCTTTTAGAGAACTCACCGCTCCCTCAGCACCCTCTGTCTTCCACATGCTCTGTCAGAAAGGTCTCTCACAGACTGAGCTGAAATTTGGCACAGCTTCTCCCTAGCAGCTGTTATTAGAAAAGTATTTGGGAAGATGTTAGCCATTAAATAGAAAATAAAATGAAGACTTTGATTTCCACTCCTGAAAATATTTCAAATCTTTTAACAACCACTCAGGTACAAATAATCCAAGAAGTCTGTGCAGAGTATTTTTAAATATATTTTTTTAATGTAAGAGGCATAGCACAGGTGGTATGACAGTAAAGAAAATTCTCACCAACCTAAAAAGATACAAAATAACCCAGAGAGGGAAGTTTTGAGGACCCAAAATGTCCTCTCAATGGGCTTTTCCTAGAAAAAAAAAGCGAGAAAAAACAGCCTGGGACTCACTTAAGGGTGTAAGTGATGCCCTTACTCTAGCATGACTCAGTGAAGGAGGGAAAAGAACCTTACAAAAGGAGACAGAAGGAAATTTGCCTGTCTCTGTCTTAGGACTAAAAAAATGAAGAGATACTAACTCAAGTAGATTAGTCGGGAATTCACACATCTGAAAAGTTGTTTGTTTGTTTGTTTGTTTAATCCTATAATAACTTTAAAATGCCTCAAACTAATCCTAATTTCAGACTAGGGAGAACGATGTAAATTCTCTCTGAAGTAATAAGCTTTAAATCTAAACTCAGAATTTTCACAACTAACCTCCAATGAGTGGGATCTCATTATTTACATTAATAAATTAGGTTATCAACAACCTTAGACACTGAAAAGAATATAAAATAAGTTTATAAAAAATGAAAAGCTTCCTGAAACCTCCAAGAATATGGCAACTAAAGAAAAGAAAGAACTTCATGAAACTGTAAAGCAAACATATCAGAAATAACATCTCAGGTAAAAGAAGAAACCACAAACATGATGAAAGAATTACTGTGCATATCTAAAGAAGACATAGATTTTAAAAAGAGGAGCATAGGAAAATGATGGAAACTTTCAATGAACAATATAGAAAGGAATTACAAGGCATGAAACAGATATAAAGAGATATCCAGGAAATTAACAAGTCCATCAAAAGTTGCCAAAACAACTTGAAAGAGACTGAAGATAGACTTTCAGATCTTAAATACAGGATTACAGCTAGCATCATAAAATGAAAGATCTCTTAAAAATAACAAGGAACCAGTAAATAACAATTCAATAACTGCAAGATGATACAAAGAAAAATAATTTAAGAGTGATAGGTATCAGTGAAGAAGCAGGGGTCAAAACAAATGAAATATAAAGGCTATTTATATAAGCAATAGCAGAAAACTTCCCAAACATAGGAAAAGGATCTGGCATACAGACAAATGAGGTATATAGAATGCCGACTAGCCATAACCAAAGTAAATCTACATCCAGACATATAATAATAAAGATCCCAGAAATGGATACAACTGAAGATCATGTTCATGGGTGAGCCACTTGAACTCAAGCATACAAAACTGAAGGAGTCAGTGAGATTCAGAAAACATAACAGACATTATGAAAGTGACAAGGGAGGAAACACCTAGGGGGGAAGATGGTAACCACTGTTATTTCCTATTGTCTTGTCTTGAACTCTTGCATCATTTTCATAGTTTTGTTAGGTCTGGTTTTGTTCTGTCTTGTTTTAGATTTTACTGTGTCTGATTGTATGGGTAGCTATTTTAAAGGTAATAGGATGTATTATGGTAACTACTGTTGGTTTCCTATTATCTTGTTTTGAAGTCCTGTAATGCTTTCATTTTTTTTCTTCAAGTGGTTTTATTGTTTGTTTTGTTTGATTTTATTATGTATGATGGTAAGAACAGCTATTTTGAACAAAACAAGACATTACGGTAGCCATTGTTGATTCCCTATCATCTTGCTTTGAAGTTCTATAATGCTTTGATTCTTTTGTTTTGATTGGTTTTATTTTATTGTGTTTTATTTGATTTTATTATGTGTGAAGGTTTAGACAGCTATTTTGAAGAAAACAAAAAATATTTTTCACACTTAGAAATTAAGCAATACAATTGTTAGTGACTTGTAGATCAAATAACAAAATGATAATGGAAATCTAGAAAATATTCTAGTCTTCCTATAGTGAAAATTATATATCAAAATTTATGAGAGGCAGCTAAAGCAATATCTACAAATAAGACTAGAAAGCAATAAATGCTAAAAAGTAATGAACTAAACATCACAAGATTTTTTAAATTAAAACTTCATAAAAAATTTACCTAAAGAATGAAAAAGAAAAATAATAGAAACTAATAAAATACAATAAAGACAATAGTCTTTTTCCTGGGGAAGAAAGCTCATAAGCTTCTGTAAAAGAAAAGAGAATGGTAAAACTGAATAATGAATAAATGCTAAAATTGAAAAAGACTTTATTATAAAATATGCAAACACAAAAAAGATATTTTTATGATTAACTTTATATCAATAAATTTAAAAATTGAGTTAAAATATCTAGAAAAATAAAATTTACCAAGTAAACTCAAAAAAAAAACTAGATTATTCAACTAGTTTTAAACCATTAAAGAAACTGAATTGGTAGTCCATAATCTCACAAAAAATACTCCAGCTCCAAATACCTTCACTGGTAAGATAAATAAGTTATTCAAGGAAGAAATAACTTTAATGTTATACATAGTTTTGCAAAAAAGACAAAAAGAAAGGAATCCCAGTACTCTGGAGGGGGAGGGAGGAAGATCACAAGTTCAAGGCCAGCCTGGATGACATGGTGAGGCCTTGTCTCAAAACCCCACCACTCAAAGAAGAAATCATACCCAAATTATCATATGAAGTAGTATAATATTCATGGCAAAGCCCATTAAATATTATAAAGAAAAACCATAGGCTGATCTTAGCATGAACATAAATGCAAAGCTCCTTTTAAAAAAGTAGTACACTGAATCCAACAAGACATAAGTTCTTACTTTGCACAGTCAAAAATGCAGATATTTGTTACTGAAGTTTAAATAATACCAGTCTCCCAATAACACGGTTCAAATTTCAGTTACCATATGAGTAGTTATGTAAAGTAAAAACATTGTGGTAGATAATCAATACACAAATCACTGTGTAAAAGATTTTCACGATTGGTGACTAATTGTGAAATTTTTTGCAAAGTCTACTGATGCTTGGTGACAGTACATCTGTAATTCAGATCACACATAAATGGCAAAGCATATAGTTGTGTTGCTTCTTTAACAAATGAATAATTGTAAGTGGGGAGACAAAATGACAGCAAAGAAATGAAGTGATAATAGTGAAAGTGAAATTCAAAGAGAATATAAATGAAGTTAAAGTACTAGTAGATCACAAGCATGTTAACACTGCTGCCTTCAAAAGACTCTATGTACCCAACCAGTGAAAGCAAATCTAGCAACATCAATGAGGACAGTGACTGTAATTAAAAAGACAAAGCAGCCCCACAGGAAGTGATACCAGTGAAAATTTTCACACTAAAAAAATCTCCCAGAGCTATTTCCCAACAATTAAAGCAAGAAAGACAAAATGTTGGAAGTTTACCCAAACTGAGAAATGTGGGTGACAGTTATCCAAGATATAAAAAAGATACTTGCCTCATAAGATATATAACACAATAACAAGCACTATACAAACTACTCTTTGATAATTTTTACAAAGAAAACAATTTGAATTCTCAATGTTTCTGTTTTAAATTGCAATGCACTAAATAGAATCAGTGTACTATTTTTTTCATTTCTCTATTTGTTCATTACATACAATAGGAAAGTTTTTACTGTTCTGACAAAAAAATTTAAAAATAAATCTTATAATTTTGCTTTGCATGATTTCAGCTTTCATAATCATTTTTATAGTCCTGCAGAACCACGGAAATTAAGGGCTCTTTGTATTTTTTTAACAATTTGCAATTGTTAAAACAAAGTTATTTAACCCTGAACATTAGAAATTCAATCAGTTCATTCACTACACAAGCATATTAATCATTAGAAAGATCATTTCAGGAATCAAGAAATATCTTTTAAAAATTTAATTTCAATTCCAGATCAAAACTTACAATAACCAGAATATAAAGAAATTTTCACAATGTGACAAAGATGCAAAGAAAAGCTAAACAAATAAGAAACACAAAATATTTAGCAGAAATAAATTTAAATGAATCATTCATCAAACTATAAATGGATAAACAAAAATAGAGACTTAAAATAGCATAGTTATATTCTTTCTAATAGAGATGTAATTGGATGATAAGCTCAAAAAGAATTGGGTAAAATGAGATAATAAAAGCTCTAACTCACCAGGAAAACATAAAAAATTGATCTCACATGCAATTAAAACATAGCTTAAAATACATAAAGCAACTAGAAGAACTCTAGGCAGGAATGTTCAAATTCACTATGATAATGGAATGCTTCAATACGTTCTTCTCAATAACTGATAAAATAGCCAAAAACCAAGCAACATAATTTACAACTTTATTCTAGTGTACAGTTATAGCACATTGATTCAACATCTGAACAACAGTCTTTTATGATGTTCATGAGATATTGATGGAAATGTACCTTGTGTGTCACCATAAGATTTCAAAGACTTCAGAAAATTTGTCATGGAGATAGTGTCCTCTCAGCACACCACAATTAAGTTGCAAATGCAACTTAATGTGCATTTGCATGTCAATGCAAAGAGATAAGTTTTTAAATCCCCAAATAAATTTTTAAACTTATGATCGCTGTTATAGTTTACATATAGACACCAACTAAGAGTCTCAGGTACTTGTAGGTAGGACTTTTGGAAGGTGATTATATCATGATAGTAGAATAGATAACTTGCTTTTGGAATTTTTGATCTGGTCAGAAGTGGCAGGTCACTGGAGGCACTACCTGGAAGGTGTATCTCCCTCCCCAGCTGGTCTCTTCAGTCTCTGTTTCCTGGCCACCATGACATAAGCAGCTTTCTACTTTCTAGGCCCTTCCTGCATAGTCTCTTTATTTCAGTTTGCTGAACATCAACTGAAATTTTTGAAACAGAAATCTCCCCTCTTAATTTGTTGGTGTCAAGCGCTGGGCCCCAGTGATGAAAAAAGTGACTAAAACAGATTTTGGTACCAAGAGTTGGATCATTAATGTGACCATGTAGTTCAGAAGCCTATGAAACTGGTTTGAAAAAGAAGTTTGGAAACTTTGACAATGCCAGCTGGAGAAGTAGCTCTAAAATCCTATAAACTGAGCTGGATAAGTGATACTGTTCAGAGCTCAGAAGACCAGAATACTGATAGAAATGTAAACTGTAAAGACCATGTTCAGATGTTGGAACTCTGGGCGCTGGAGAACAGGTGGCCTACTCGCCGCCCTGGTGAGCAGCTGGTGGCCTGCCAAGCCACTGGCACGCCAGGGTGAGAACAATCAGCGATTCCTAAGCTCTGCATCATGTTGGAACTTTGGGCGCTGGGAGAACAGGCGGCCTACTGATCACCCTGGTAAGCAGCTGGGGGCCCTGCCACCGCCCCTGTTAGCAAGTTGGCACCGGCAGTCTGAGTATCTTTTTGGAGGATGAATGCATACAGCAATGGCAAATAAGGGGGATTTCCTTCTACCATCTCTTTGAAGGCAAATATTTTTATCACTGTTTTTCTCAGTTTTGATTAATGGTACTGCTTTATTCAATATTCTATTTTTAAAAGTTATATATTTCCTTCCATTTTGCTCTACTTGATTCAAAGAACAGCTAATGTGAACAAAATGGGCTGTACTATTGAGCCCATTGCTTGTGTCCTGGTGACCTGCTCTGCTGTTCTGTGGTAGTTTTATGGCAGTGTGGTGGCATAGGTTTGTTCTGTCTTGTTCTGCTGTATTTTTCTACTTTCAAAAAAAATAAAAATAAAATTTTTAAAAAGTAGATTAGAAAGTAACAAAATACCTCCAAAAATCTCCCAACTCCACCAAAGCTAATCCATGGATCATGATGAGGAGAAACTCAAAAACAATGCAACAGAATTATATAAGGTGATTAAAAGTATATAACAACAACAAAACAAGTCAGTAAGGTACTGAGTAACATGAAACAGGATATAACTAAGCAGATAATGGACTTAAAAAGTAAAAAGAAGAAAAGAAAGTGCTCTAGAGGACA
The DNA here is from genome assembly GCA_004027455.1 of Hydrochoerus hydrochaeris. NCBI lineage: Eukaryota > Metazoa > Chordata > Mammalia > Rodentia > Hydrochaeridae > Hydrochoerus > Hydrochoerus hydrochaeris. The sequence goes on from PVLA01004910.1 coordinate 53,597, forward strand.
TGGCTGCATGTGTGTTTAAGTGTGTAGGATTGATAACCATGTTGCTAAGTTGTTACTGGATCATTGAACTTCTTTGCATTCTTGCTGTTTGAATGTCCACTTTGTATGCTTTAATTTTGTAACTTTAACAACTAGGTCTAAGAAGACAATATGTAACTTATCAACTAGTGATTTCTTACTGCTTTTTTTTCTGAAATTCTGTTTTGTTTCTACCCCCTTTTCTGTTTTGCTTTTTTTTTCTCTTTAAATAAAAATTTAAAAATGCATAATTGCTATTGTAAAAAAGAGAGGAAATAGTAAGTGCTATAAAAGATATAACTGCATGAATATTCAAGGGTATAGGATTGATAACCATACTTCTAATTTCTTGTTGAATTTCAGATCTGTTTGCAGTCTCACTGCTTGAGTGTCTACTTTATATTCTCTAATTTTGTAACTTGAACAACTATTTCTAAAAGGACAATATGTAATTTATCAACCAGTGATCTCTTACTGTTTATCATTTTTTCTGAAATTCTGTAATATTTCTACCTTTTTTCTGTTTAAATAAAAAAAATTTTAAAAAAAGATCATGTTCAGAGATTTCAGCTGAAAAAAAGAGATTTCGTTGAAAAGAGAGATCATGTGCATTACGCTCTGGCAATAAATTTGTCTACATTATGCTCATGTTCTGAGACTTTCCAAGAGACTGATATTAATGATGGTGGATAAATTAATCCTTTGGAGGAAATTTCAAGAAAGCCCAATGTTCAGACTCTAGATTGAGCCGTTTGCCGTTTTGAGCAAGATTTACCCTAAGAAACAGGAATGAAAGGTCCATTTTTAAAATTTTGACTTTCACCAGAAAGGAAGCTCCTATAAAATATTGGAAGGCAAGATTTATTTGGAAGAGACAGTCACTGTGGTGTGTCCTGTATGTCCTGAATACCTCTCTCTCTCTCTCCCTGTCTCCCTCTCCTTCCCCCCCTCCTTCTCCCTCTCCTCCCTCTCCGTCTCCCTCTCCCTCTCTCTCTCTCCCTCTCCTTCTCTCTCTCTGCCTCTCCCCCTCCCTCCCCTCCCCATTTCCTGCTTACTGTGACCTGAGCAGCTTTCCTCTGTCCAGACCCTTCCACCATACAGTTTCTATGTTTGAACCTGCCAAATATGAACTAAAACCTCTGAAATATAAACTAAAATACTGTAAACCTCTCCTTCTCTAATTTGTTGATGTAGAGTATTGAGTTACAGTGATAATGAAAGTGACTAAGTGAATAGTCTTGCTAAAAAAAAAAAAATCAAACCTAAATCTGTTCAATCTTCTCCATCTATGAATTCCTTGGAAATACAAGGGTAACATGTTAAATTACATCATAAGGATGCAATTAAGAAAGCACAAACTGTGATTAAACTTCCTATGATACAAAACTCAGCTTTTTAAGCAGATAAATTTTGGAGGAGAAATGTAAATTTTTAAAAATGCAATTTCAAGACATTTTATTTAATAGTAATATACTGGCTTTATTTCAGTCTTGGTCCATACAAGCTGTTGAAAGGGTGAGAAGTCACTAAGACAAAGTTAGATATTCAAATACTTATTAAATATAATGATATTAAGGAATTATTATTAAATTATATGATGTGTAGGATCTGCTTCAAAATGAAGCAGGGATTAGTGAGAAGCACATCAATGAAATCAGACCGTGTCTGAGTTCATAATTATGACTGGTGGAAGCATGGGAGTTCATTAAATTGCTCTATTTTTATATATGTTTGAAATTATCAGTTATAAAATATTTAAAGAGACTAACAAATTCAGCATGGGAATGAATATTCCACACCAATCTCTCTCATTCCCATATGTGCCAGTTATCTACTGTTTTAGTCACTTTTTGTCACTGGGACAAAATGCCAGGCTCCCACTTTTTTTTTTTTTTTTTTTTTACTGGGGGTCGAACTCACAACCTTGCACTTGTCAGGCAGGCGCTTATGCCGCTGAGTTAAATCCCCAGCCCAGACACCCACAATTTAAAAGGAAGAGAGATTTATTTTGATTCATAGCTACAGTCCTATGGTCAGCTGGCTCTAAGGCAGAAACAGCGTGGCAGAAGGGTACAGCAGAAGAAAGCTGCTTACGTCATGGCAGCCAGGAACAAAGAGGGAAGGGAAGAGCTAGGAGGGAGATAAACCCCTCTAGGTCATCCGCACAATGACCCATTTCAATCAGTCCTCCTCTTCTAACAGCAGGTCAACTTCAGTGCCCCATAATCTAATCACCTTCCAAAAACCCAACTCTGAACACGTGAGTCTTGGGGGAAAACACTCTGGATCTAAACAATAACATCTACTTAACTTTCTTATCCCACACCTACCCTTTAATACTGTGTTCTGTATTGTTGGCACTTAAAGTCTGCCAAAAACATTTCTCAGCATCCAATGCCAGTTGGCTTTCCTCCAGATTCCACTAATGGGAATTTAGAGTTATACTGGAAGATCAGAAATGGACAAAGAAAGAAGTTTCCCACATTTGACTCTGTTGATGTGGCAGTTGCAGATTGTTGCAGTAATGGCAAGACAGGAGATTCCAAACTCCTAAAGCCCAGGGCAAGGCGTCATCTATTCTGTGGTTCCCAACAAAGTCAGGATGGCAGCTTCTTAATGGATCCAAAACTGATTGAGATCATTTCCCCACAGTGCAATAGCAGGTGGTGCTAATGTGTTCCAATATAGGACATTATCAGCTTCTGACCCTTTAGGAAATCCCTTCTTCCTCTCTACTTCTGTAATACCTTTCTTTCTCCATTTTGCTCCTTCAGTCTTTCCAAAATATTATGCCATTTGCCTCTATTAAGTTATCTTTATTCAGAATACCTAAAGTGGTTCTGTGTTCCTTGCCAGACCCTGATTGGTAACAAGACTTGAAAGTGCAAATCAGGAAAATGAAAAATAAAATCATGAGATATTATGTCACATTCATAGGGTTGTAAAAAAAATTCCAAAGAGAGCCTCAAAACTGGAACTCAAGACTGGGGATGTTGACCTGTTTGAGTGCATGTGGAAAATGGGTTCTATAAATCCTTTCCTCACCATGTCCTTACAATTTCTCCAGTCACCACCTATGACCATGTAGATTTCAGTGCCTATTAAAGGCCAGTCTCTGGAAGGTCAAGTGGCTGCTGCACTTAACTGTAATGACAGTGATCGTGACCAAAAACACTAAGGGGACCAGCTATTTTCCATTGCCCTGGAGAGGTCACATAAAACATGCCCAATTTACAGATTCAACTCCTAGGGTAAGACTTAGTGGGAAAACTAGGGGTGGCAGTAGCAGCTCGAAATGATCCTTTAATTCTTAGGGCCACAGAGCAGATTTGACTAAAGATAAGACTTCAAACATCTTTGTGCACACTGCAGAATTACACTACAGGTTTAATTCATAACATCACCAGTTCTCCTGTGACAGTTAGGATGTGGCTCCAAGAAGGAAGAATTTGAAACTTTGAACAAGTTTTGGTAGACTGGGAGAATCTAATAAACTCCCACAAATCTCCTGAGCTTTGTTCATCAACATAAAGTTACTTCTTTACCCAAAGAGACCAGCCAGTATTCGTAGCAACCTGGGGCAGGGCTTGGGAGTAGCTAATTCTCCCCAACACACACCTCAACATACACCTAATGCTTCCAGTCTCAAAACCGTAAGATCCCAGTAAAAGTCTTGGGCAAGAAGATATATATATATATGAAGAATTATATGTTCCTGTTTCTATTATTAGAATCCCAGGAAACATATATAGTACATTTCAATGAGGGTAAGGCAGGATGTATCCACATGGGTAAATTAAGCTGAGATTCTGTGTTTAATTCATTAGCTTTAGTGAAAACTAGCAATAGTTCTAACAGTTTGCTTGATTGACTTAAATTTGACCTCAGTATTGGTTTATGATAAATTAAATTGCAATGCCAGCATTCTCTTGTAAAAAAGTAGAGAAACTGAGCTGGAACCCTGAGGACAGCAGCATTCAATAGTATTGCCTTTGTGTGAATCCCTAGTAGCAGTAGCCTAAACAGTGGTGAGTCGTAACGACAGATCCTGTAGAGTGAATGCTACTATGACCTTCCTTGATTCTGGCCCTTTCCCTGAGCCCAGTCCCCAAGCTTCTCTGTAGTAGGTACTATCTTTACTACTATATTCCACTCCAAAATTCTTTTTCCACGGAAGTTAGCCAGAGTTGCTCATAACAAAGAACCATCAACTATACAACTAGTATTTTTATCTTTTGTCTACAATGATTATTTAGAAACCTAAGCTATAATAATTTTGATTCCAGTTATAATCTCTGTTTCTCAGGCCATGTATGTAAAGAATGTTGAAAGAAGAGTAGAGGAGTAGCATATCACGGAAATAAAAATTGAAATCATAATGAGATATGATGTCACATTCACAAGACTGAAAACAATCTGAAAATAAGTGTAGGTTAGTATGTGAACAGTATTAGGAGTATCAACTGATGCAACCCCTTTGGAAATCTTCTGCCTAAATAGTCTGTTTACCTGCTAAACAGGTAACATGTTTGTCTTTGTGTGTATTTGCAAGTCTTTGTCTCTTTAAAATAGTAATGTAAATCAAGAATCTTCAAAAGTGGGATTAAGCATTCCATAAATCCCAAACTTTAACATAATTTTAACTACCACATAATAATTGTGTGTATTTATAGTGTACAATGTGATATTTCAACATACTATGTAATGATCACATCAGGGTAATTGGCATATCCACCCCCTCAGACATTTATCACATCTTCATATTGTGAACACTCAAATTCCTCTCTATAGGCTATTTTGAAATATACAATTAATTGTTATCAACCATAGATATTCTGCTGTGCCATAGAACATTAGTACTTATTGTTCCTATTCAACTATACCCTTGTCCCAATTGTTTTTAAACATGCAATATTCAGACTTGGAATACCTAAAATACAGATAGAGTTTGAGAAAAATACTTTCCTACTGATGTGCCCTAGTTCTACACCACATCTTCCACCTCCAACCCAGAGAAATTCATTTCTACATTCTTAATCCTGAGATATAACTGGTGTCAAAGACACTGCTTCTCCATCTACCTACTGAGACTCCTGTTCGTTGCAGGATCTTAGGCTCCTAGAGAAATCCTAAGATGTGCTCAGAAAAGATCTCACTGTGGTGTGAGGCAGGATTTGGAGGGGTCAATACTCAACGTACCCTTTTATGCTGTGTTCTATCTGGGGCACTCACTTTGCTCCCTGCGCTTACAGAGAAATCTGCTGCTAAACTCCTGCTGCAACTCAGGAGGCAGATATAGTTCCAGGTCAACTCCTCTCCCAGTCTCCTCCTCCTCTACACTTAGTTGGATCATATGGATATAACCTGACATAAGATTGCAAGGCTTGAAAATCATTTCCCTGAGGATGGGGAGGAATGGAGTAGCAAAAGAAAAAGAAGAAAAAAAGACTTGGGCACCATGAGGTTACCACTTAGCACATGGTCATTTGGGCTAGAGGCTAGATGTTAGCCCATAACAAGAGCTAAAATAGGTAGGTGTCATCAAGAAGAAGAATCAGCCTTAATGATTGATTAATGGATATGATGCAACCAAGCCAGGCAGCTCACAGAGAGATGGGCCATGAAATAGGAAAGAGCTAGAAGAGCAGGGCACCCAAAACCTCTGCGACAGGCAACTGAGGTGACTGCAGAGCAAAACGCCAGGCAGTTCAAAGCATGGAAATGTTGCTAGAGAGGTTCTTGTAAGTGACAACTTTAAGGTCCAGTCCATCATAGCTCAGAGGAGAGCCAGGGGGATAGTGCTGTGACTACTTTGTTTCCTCAATTCCTCTTCTTCCCTCCCTTATTTATGTAGTTTCTGGGTGGTCCCAAGTTGCAATGATAGCACACATAAAATCTAAGTTTTGATTCTGAGCACTGAAAACAAAACAAAACAAAAAAATCACAAAACCCAAACAAGTTATAAATGAAATTCAAAGTAGCAGGTTGTGAGTTACTAAGCAGCATTTGAAACTTAAAGACAAATATCAAGTAGTATAAATTAGCATTCTTATTTTAAGCAGTTCTGACTGGCACTGAGGAAAGGGGAATATTTTTGAAGAATATCAGATAGCTCACAGAATCAATAGAAACCTGGAGAATCAGGCTCAGAAACATGCCTGATACCCAGCACAGCCAGCAAAAACAATCCAGGTCACTGCTCAGGGCCTATCTAGGTAGGACAGTGTCTCCACTGCCATATGCCACTCTGCAATCTAGGGACACTCAAAAACAACATGGCTGAGAACCAAATTTCAAAGGCTCCGTGCCACCATAAATAATGTCTGAGCTGAGCTGTTTCTAAATCTTAGCAAGCCTCCCTCAAGGTTCAAAGCATAGAGTCTGATTGGCTGAACTAAGATCACAGGCCATCTCTCTTGTGGCTTGGTCTAAGCGAGATGGGAGGGGAGAGAGAGAAAGAGAGAGAGAGGAAGGGGGAGGGAGAGAGGAAGACAGGGAGGAAGGGAGGGAGGGAGAGAGAGAGACAGAGAGAGAGAGACAGAGAGAGAGAGAGAGATGATTCTGCCCTTTAGTATCCAAACTGAGAGAAAGGGGGTCTGAAAAAGGGGATTTCTTGAAACTAGAACATTGTCATTTGCTAACCCCAAAGAAATTATAAATGTCCACTACCATGTAATAACATTGTATGGTACTGTAAAACAATATCTGTAAATGACCAAGATTGAAATTAATTTGGAATGCATGTGTGAATAAATCAAGAAGCATATATGAATATGAAGCTGGCCAGATGTGAGAAATAAGGACTATTTTAACAGGAAATTGCAGAGCATAGCTCTTGAAGAGACTACAGAATTGGGACCAGAGATCAGAACCAGTGCAAAGAGCCCAGATCTGCAGGGAACTGGCTTAGGAAGAGCAGGGAGCTCTGTCAGGCAGGACTGGGACCTCCACATGGACAGAGACCCTCTACCAGGCCACAGACGGGTGCTGCCACAAGAGCCTTTAGTAAAGTCTGAACTGGGTGGAAGCACCTCAAAGGAGCTCTGTCGAGGATGCCGGGTAATACTACCACTGTCAGTTGGCAGGGGTTACCTCAGAATAATTGGATTTTCAAGAAGAATTTATTTTTGTCTAAAATACTCCCTTTCTAGACCTTCTGTAGTAAGCATGTACAGCTTTTATAATCAGGGGGGAAAAAAGATGAAAGAAATAAACTCCAGCAGCAGTTGCCCCTTTTCTCTTCCTGTCAGAGTAAATAGATCATCTTAGGATAACTATTAGGAACCAAATGTGCAAGAGGGATTATGTGTCTGGTGTATGTGACAAAGAGAAAAGTTAGCAAATTATAAATCTGTAAGAAACCAGTACTCATCCTCATTGTTCGGTTAGGTTTGGGTTGGTTGTCAATTTAATTGCTCCTAACTGGGCTCTGACTGTACCAAAAAACTAACTAAAAACCCACAAAACATTTTAATTTTGCAGGACAGGAGTCTCTATGTTTAGGTTCAGCAGTCCTCCAGCCTGCTCCTTCATCATATTCATATTTTCCTGGAAGCCCCGGTGTCTGACATGCCCCAGAGAAGCCCATTCAGGCCCCAAACAAAGAGCAGGGACTGTTTTATGGCTATGATGAACGGCTCCTTGAAGGGTACGTTCATTCACCTGGAGGGCAGCAGGGGCTCCCACACAGAGGACCAGGCCGGAAGAAGGGAGCCACCAATGCAGGATATGCATGTGCCTGGAGGGTGCCAACGGCCCTTCACATTCTAGACACATTCTAAAATGAGGTGGGGAGTAAAGACTCATGAAGGGCCAGGAATTGGGCATCCAAGAAGTCTGAGCTGAGAATCAGGCAAGGACTTTCTCAGACACCTATGTTCAGCTTGGTTTAGGCCTTTTGGGAACTGTTCTTGCCCTGTGCCCAGGTCATGGGCACTTGACTTTCTAAACCACTCAGTCTACTATAACTGTTCCACACATCTCACCGCACATTCTGATCACTCTAGGCTTATTATGCCTGCTTCCTTGGTCCCATTTTAGTTCTAACCCATAGCACACCCTCCTTGCTGTGGAAGTAATTCAAAGTAATTTATCACCCCTTTTTGCTAGAGAAGAATCAGTGCTAAGAGGTAGTAAACAAAGGTGTTAAATGAAGGGTTAACACCTTAAAGGGATTCTTTTCCTGTGTAGCTACAGGAATTGAAAGAGCATTGAATAAAAAGAATTGTAAGATAAAAACCATGGCATGCCACAGAGAGGGAGGGGACAGTCATGCATCCAAGTGGGGAGGAAGATTTTTAATCACTTCTGGTGGTCCTTAGAATTATCAGTGCATGGTGATGATAGAAAGCAGACAGCCTTTTCCTTGCTTTTAGTTATTGCTTTATTATTGCACTTAGACGACTATCTCCTTGTTTTTTGCACCTAGGGCAGACCGCTGCAATCTCCCTTGGTGCTCACCTGCTCTCCAAACCTTCCTGTGGTATAAATAACCTGTACTTTTGCAATGTTTCTTATCAATAGACTTTGGTTTGCCTATCTATCAAATTGAAAATAACCTCCACAGATGAGAGATGATTGAGGCCAGGAGAGGCTTAGATATCATGTAGTGTAACTCTTCATTTCATAGTTTAGGAAACAGGTTTGGAAAGATGACATGACTTGCCCAAGTTAATGACAGAGCCAGGTCTCGACCTCAAGTCTCTGGTCCTCTGTATCTAGCACAGAAGGTGGCAGAGCTAGTTCAGGATTTAACAGTTATTTATAGATCCCTTTCCCAATTCAACCAAGAACTTCCTCTCAACTACTAAAGTTTCTAACAAAATAAAGGAATCTCTCTCTCTCTGGGCTCCATGATTGGTTTCCAAGGATCAAAACCTCTCCTCTTATAGTCACCCAAATATGGACTTAATATAGCCCCTGGATTTTATTCACAGAATGTCTTTGCATTACTGCAATAAAAAGTGAAGGGAAAAAAATCCCTTCTCCAGGGCATGTGGACTTCAGGGTCAATGCTTCCCATGCTGCTTTTATAGCTTTTTCAATTGGTTTCTCCACATAGCTTGTGGCATTAATCACTCTGCACCCTTCATTCTGAAGCAACTACTTTTCTAAAACCTCCAAATTCTCTCAGTTCCAGCCATCCCAGCAACCCCCGCTGCTGAGGAAGTGAGCTCATGGCCACCTTCCCAGGTCCTATCTATATTTTACATATCCAGTGATAGTAAACAGTAGCATATCTGAAACTTATTTACATTTTTATCCTGCCACCATTGGCCAGAAGAAAATTTGCTCCTCAGCTCTGTGATATGCACTGGCCTGATGGCCACAGATATACTCAAGAGCAAGCAGATTTGACATCATCCAGAACTAAAAATCTTTCAAAAATGAATTAGACAAATAATTTTCTCTCCTACTGCAGAAAAACATGACCTAGTATACTCTACAAGCAGAATAAAGATTTTTTCAATTGTCCATTATTTTTAGATTATCCATACCAATCTTTTCATTAGCCCAAGTCATTGAAAGTTCACAGTTGGTGTGCCTGAATCACTGCCCAAGTGACTCGGCCTCCTGATTAAAAACAGATCAAAAAAGCTGTAAATTCACCTTTGCTTATCAAATAAAGTGTCAGCTCCCCAGTAGGATATTAAAGCTTTCTTAAATTGGCTCCCACCAACCTCACCAGCTTTATCATCCATCATCACCAATAGTCCTTTTTTGCGTCCCCACATTTCCACTTTGTGTCAAATGCTCAATCATTTTCTAGAATTCAGTGAAAGTCATCATCTCTAAAATGTATACCTGGACAGCATCTAGGTTGAGATGAGTTACCTCACCTCCATTTTAGAATCACCAGCCTGCTTTGTAACCATGTTTCTTGTCTGTTTCTTCCACTCAACCATAAGTTCTAGGAACTCCATTGCATGATAAACATGTGACCACAAGTCTTTTAACCTATGTCTCAATTTCATTATCTGTAAATAACAATAGTATCCTTGCACATGGTTAGGTTAGAAGAAATAGATGAAATAATGCATATAGTTGGCACTCAATAAATATCTGCCATTACAGTGATTCTTATACAAGGCATAGACAAAGTTCATAGTCATTGTTTGCCCCAATATTTACACCAATGTCTGGCACAAAACTCCCAATATTTTCTTGTCAAGTAAATTGACAACAAAATGTATTTCAGCCAAACCTAACTGTTTACCATTTTTTAAACACTGCATTCCTTCTTTGACTTCTTATTTTTACACATTATTTGGAATCTTTTTTCCTCCTCCCCCAACACAGTTTTCTACCTGGCAAACTCCTACCTTCCTTCAAAGCTACTTCATGTTTTCCAGCTTCCCAGACTCCCTTGAAATAGATTTGTATGATCTTACACAGGAGTTTGTCCATACCCTTATTATTATGCTCATAACTTCATCTCACCCTCTCCCTATTGCCACTGTTTGCTTAAATGCCAACCTCTCCCTCTTTAAAACAAGTTCTTCTAGAGCACTGACTGATACATGCATCCCTCTGCCGCAATCCCATAGTGCTGGCATACATTAGGGACTAAGAAGTTCCCTGGTGAATCTAGAGGTTGAACCCTATGTCACAGAAGGTGAAGGAAAGAAAAAGAAAGAATCTTTCCTGAGGAAGCAGGGACTCTGCAATGTGCCTGGAGCAACATTACCATTTCTTTATTTCTGCTACAGACAAACACTCAAAAAACAAAGTAATTTAAAATAGAAAGAAGCATTATCTATTATTCTAGTATACTAACACTTCAACAACTGCTTTCATTTTTCTTCTTCCCCTACAGTCCGTTATTTATATGCATGCATAATCTTACATAGTTACACTCATAATGTAGATACAGTTTGGAATGCTGCTTTTTTTGTTGAAGAAAAATCAAGTATTTTTACTTTTAAAAATCACATTTTTCCCAGGACTCTGGAGGCAGAGTAAACTCCATGAGGTCAATTAGAGCAAAAACCTACTGTAATAACTATCAGCCTATGGATGGGCTTTAGGATCCAGAGGATCTTTTGAGGATCCTTCAAGTCTTCAAGCCCCCAACCCACCCCAGGTCAACTGAATCAGAACCTGGGAATGCAGCAATAAAAGATTTTAAAAGGTCCCAGATGGTTACTATCATAGTGATTATCATTGGTCTTGATTCTACCAATCAGAAACCAGCAACAGCATCATGGCAAACCACATGAGCCTCACTCTGAAGCACAGACACTGATGTTATCTGCTGGATTGTCTTTCTAGACCATGAGGATGAAGTGATATGTTGGAGCCTCATGGCAAAACCTACAATCACTCAAAGAATTATTTATTGAACACCATACTGAACAAAACTTCACCCCTGAATTCCAGTCAGACACTGAAAATCTGTCTACATTATATCTGTTTATATTATATATGTTTTATTATATCTGTCTCCATTGTATATCTGATATACTGTATATCTACTTAGATGTTAAGAGATGTCTTTAAAATGACACATTTAGCTAGGGATATAGCTCAGTAGCACAAGTCCCTGCCTACAAGTGCAAGATTGTGAGTCCATTCCCTGGTACAAAAAAAAAAAGACACATCCAAAATAGTACCTAATTTATTCTGGTCAAACCAGCTATTTCAGTGATCTTCCAAATCTCAGTGAAAACTCCTGCCTTCCTATTACCCAAACCCAAAACACTGGACTCATCTGTGAGGTCCCTCCTTCTCTAACATCCCACATTCCAATCCCTGGTGAATCATATGATATTTCCCTTCAAAGTACCTGTCCAGACTCAACAACCATTTCTCATCACCTGGATCCACTGTCACAATGGCCACCACCACCACTTGCCTAGATTATTGCAGTTCTCCCTGGGGCCAGGGATTTAGCTCAGTGATATAAACACCTGCTTGGCAAGTGCAAGGTCATGAGTTTGATCCCTGGTACAAAAATCTCCCTAAAAAATCTTTCTTTGCCCCTTGCAGACTATTTTCCACCCAGCTTCTAGAGAGTAATCTTTTTAAAAACCTAATTCAGATCATATCACTCGTCTCTAAAACTTCCAGATTCTCTCTATCCTACCTGAAATGTGATAGTTATTGGATATGTCATCTTGTCTGGGCCATGTGAGCCCAAATATTTGGTCAAAAGTTCTATATGTGTCTGTGGTTGAAATTAACACTTGAATCTGTAGGTAATAAAGCAGAATTGCCCTTCCCAATGTGAGTGGACCCCTTCACGCAATTAGTGAGGCCCTAAATAGAGTCATACACTGACCCTCCTCTGACAAAGCAGGAGCTTCTCTTGCCTTACATACTTTGAGCTGGAGGACAGTGGTGTTTTTCCTTTCTTCAGACTTAAACATTCTCTCTTTCCTAGGTCTCAATCTTGCTGTTTTCAGACTGGAACTGAAGCCACCAACTTTCCTGCATCTTCAGGTTATTGACAGCAAATGTTGGAATTTATTAGCCAATTCAATTCATGAACCAATTACTTAGATACACACACGCCCACATGCACACACACACGCACACACACACGCACACACATGCACGCACCTGCACACAATCAAGCATCACATCACATCACGTTGGCTCTGTTTCTCTGGAGAACCCTAACACACAGAGTAACATCCCCAAGTCCTTGGATAATCAGGCCTCTCTACTGCTTCTCTGATCTCATCCCTTTCCTCTCCTCTTCAAACACTGTGCTAGCATAATGTTGACCTCAAATAAGCCAAACATGCCTCCCCCAGAGGGCCTCTGCACCTGACACTCTTGTGCCTGGCAAGTTTTTCCATGTGGCTCACTGTTTCACTTTCTAAAGGTCTCTCTCCACTAAATTAGGTCTGGTTAAAGAGGACCTCCTGAACGCAGATCATCCTCTAAGGTGAAACAGCAACCCAGACATACTTTATCACATTCCTAAGCCCCCTTCATAGTTTTAATTTTCTATCATGCTCATGATTGCTTAATATATTCACTATCTTTCTATGGTCTTGTCTGCACTAAAATGATTCAGAAAAAAATGCTGCAAAAACATATATTATATACATGATATTTTAGGTAGTAAGAAGACCTGAAAGAACAAGCATGGCAGGGGATGGAGCGGGAGAGGGCATTGTTTTAGCTAGAGTAGTTAGGAGAAGCCTTCCTGACTGAGGAAATGAATCTCTGATGTGAGGGAGGTACAGGATTCAGAACACGCAAATACTCCCTCTCCCCTGTCACTCTTCATTCAGATAAATGCTACTGGGTACCCTGCAAGTATCTCTACTGAAGAGACACTTGTCTCCCTGGACCTTGGGAGCAACTCTTACAAATGACAGCAAGGAGTTAAAGAGTAAGGACCATCGACACTCTCTCCCTGTAGGATAATTCTGAGTCATGGGCAAAGCCATCTCCCAGAGTCCCTGGTGGGACTGAGTCCATATTGGTCACCTGTGCCAGAACACCCAATACTGCCCTCCTTCCCTCTGCCCCTGGCAGTACTTCTGGGACTCACCTGGCCCCACTACAGTGTCCCATCTCAGTCTTAGCCAAGAGCTCCCTGGGGCCTGGTGGCTTCTGGACTGGAGGCAGGTAGGCTGTGGGAGTGACACCAGAAGAGACCTCTGCTGGATGGAGCTGTGTGCAGGGCTGGCTACAGGCACAGGTGGAAAAGGGGGTCTGTAGCTGTCTAGGGGTGGCTAGAGACTGCAGCTTCTTACAACATCCCACACAAAATAGGGTGCAACATTTAAATTACTCTAAGGTTTTGTAGGGAGAGGGTGGTTGCACAGGACTGGTGTGAATTTACAGAAATCCATTAACCCCATCCGCATACTAAAAGCATGCAAATTATGTTATTTCAACCCATAAGTTTAGACACCTTCATAGGAATAAAAATTTATAACAACAACAAGATGTATGGTTGGTGTAAATAAGCTAGCCCAAGAAAAATATGCTAAAAGGGATATGGAAATTCTCCAAATTAAATGAGTGATGCCAGCCCCAACCTTCAGTTAGGCAAGGACACTGAGGCATGGTGCTAGGGGCACTCAGCTTCCTCTGATCAGTCAGTCCTCTGAAGAGAAAGGGCAGCTGTTACCCCTACAGAGAGGGTCCTGCCTTTGTGAGTTGTCACCTTAGAGATGGTGCAGAAAGCACTCCAGGACACAGTAAAAGTCTTTTCAATACTAGGACCATGACTACTACTAATAATAGTAATAGTAACTAATGTTTTTGAAAATTTAGTATGTATGTAGCTTTTTTCTGAGATGTTTAAAAATGCCCTACTTATTTTTTTTTCAGTACTGGAATTTGAACCAGGACCTGTACATTCAACTAATTCCCCAGCCTTTTTTCAGTTTTTGAAACAGGGTCTTGCTAAGTTGTTTGGGTTGGGCTTGAACTTGTGATCTTTCTGCCTGAGCCTCCCAGAATACAGGGATTATAGTAATATGCCACCATATCTGGCTTCATTTAATTCTTACAACTGTTCCATAAAGTAGGTACTACTATGCATCCCCATTTAAATGAGGAAACAGTCTCGGAAATTAAGCATATAGCAAGTGTAGAATTAAGCTCACTTAACATAACACTAGAGCTTGTATCCTTATTATAATACCTCCACTTTCATTGACCACTATGCTGAAAAGAACTTTAAGAATATCTGTATATACAGTGACTTGCCCAAGGTTATGTAGCTGGTAAGTAACAGGGCCAAGATTCTGACTTATGACTTCAGTCACTCTGGTCAATGCTCTTTATAAACCTAGGGCACTCTCCATCCCCAGTGACATGAGAAGGCTCAATGGTACGGAATGCTCCTGAAGATTTTCCTGTGAGACTGAGTGCCAAATGGAGAAGGTCTGCCTCAGGAGGCAGAGCTCCTGCTCTCAGGAGAGTTCTTTCATAGCAAATGCTATGAAATTTGTTCCTAATTTGCAGTGAGAGCACACAGCTGAGCATGCACCAGTCCTATCTCAATGGCTACCACCTTTACCCAAAGGTTTCAGCTTGGTTTACTGGCTCACTTAACACCCTCCTGAGAACCAGACTTTCTCTGCCAGAATTAGTTCTGTCGCAAGAGGTCAACCCCAACTCAAACCAGCCAAGTCAAAGAGGAAGTTCCTGGTGGGACTAGAGCAGGCTGAATCTGTGGGACACATGGATAGGTCCAGGAATTCCAATGAAATATTCTGGACTCCATATCCTCATCTTTGCTCCCTCTGCCTGTAGGCTACACACTCAGAGAGCTGCTCTGCAACTAGTGGGAGAGAGAATAGCAAAAGCCCACATTCTGATAGCCAACTGTGTGACAGGAAATAAGGATATGGGTGTGAGCATCTGTTGTGGTCAGGCACGGGGAATATGACCATAAACAAAATAAATGTGAGTCCTGTACCCATGTGGAATAGAACTCTCCAATGGAAATAAGGTGAAAACAAATGAAAATAAGGTAAAGTATACTGTATGCTATGTAGAGATAATTGCAAGGAAAATAAGAGAATAAGAATCCCATGGGGGTGCATTCTTAAATTGGAAACAGGGAAGAAAGAAGAATTCGCTGAGAAGGGACCATTAGAGTAGAGAACTGAAGGAGGCAAGGGAGTGGGAAGTGTAGGTGTGCAAAGGAAGAACCTGTGCAGAGGATTCAGGAGGAAGAGGCCAGGAAGAACAGAGAAGGGACAATGTGGTAAAAGCAGAAAGAGGGTGTATGAGCTACTTTTCTCATCACTGAGACCAAATACCTGACACCCAAAGTTAAAAGGAGTAAGATTTATTTAATGACAATTTGTAGAAGTTTCAGTGCATGATCAGCTGGCTCCAAGGCAGAGCAGCACATGACAGAAGGACAACAATTCTTGGTGGTGGAAGAAGCAAAAGCAATGAGAGAGCACAAAAGAAGCTAGAGAAGAGGAGAGAGAAGCCTCTTTCTGTCCCTTATATTGTATCCAGTCTACTAGGATTAGGGCAGTGCCAATTCAATCAGTGGACTGATCAAGCAATCACCCATTCTTAATTCCAGCACCCCTAATCCTAGCATTGAACCATGAATCAATCACAAACTCTAGATTCAGTTACCTCTAAAAAAAAAAAAACATCTAAAAGTGCTTGAGTCTTTCAGGGTACATCTAGACACAAACCAAAATGCAAGGGAGAAGTAAAGGTAATAGTGTCAGAGAAGTAACAAGTAGGAAGAGCACATTTTATGCATGGCTTTGTAGAGAGAGTAGAAGGTCATCACTAAGGAGTTTGGGAAAAGAAACGACATGACCCAACTCATACTTTAGGAGACCCACTTTAGCTGCTACACTGAGAACTGGCCTTGGAGTGCATGAATTGAAGCCAGAAAACTATGTCAGTGATCTAGATAGATGATGATGGCTTAGACAAGAGTAGAGGCAGTGAAAAGATTTAGGACATACTTGAAATAGAGCCAACATGTCTTAATGATGGATTAAATGTGGATTGGCAGAAAATGTCAAGAATGACTCCAAGATCTCTAGCCTGATTAAAAGGATCAATGGGATTGTCATCAACTGAGAGGAAACAGCTAAAAAAAGTCAGGTTTGGGAGGTGAGGGAATAATCAGGGAAAATCTGCTGATTTTTATAAGGCTTCAGGCTCACATCTAGGTGAATCCCTGAGCAAGATGGATGGGGTACTCTTATCAGCCAGCCTGGGTTATATGCCCTGCTGTGATAAAAGGTAAGGCATTACAATCGATAGCACGAGTAAGACCCCATGGGATGGGAAAGCCCTAAGTCCCAAATGTCCCTCAAAAGTCATATGCTAAAGGATTGATCACCAGCATGTGTCACCTTTAGGAAATGGTTCAGCTTTTAGGAGATGGAGCCTGGTGGAAGGAAGTGAGGTCACTGGGGATGTGCCCTTGAAGAAGATACTGGGACCTCTGCCCTTCAACTTCCTGTTTTTGCTTGCTGGTTACCATGAGGTAAGCAGCCTTCCTCTGCCACGTGCTTCCCCCATGATGCACTGCTTTGTCACAGGACCAAAAGCAACAGGGCCTAGGTACCACAAACCAAAAGTGCGAGCCAAATAAACATTTTACCCTTTAAAGTTAGTTTTTCTCAGGGATTTCATCACAGCAATGAAAAGCTAGTACGGGAAGGTTGCTGGGTATCTTTCGCCTGGATAGAGAAACCAGTCAGAGGAACTAGGTAGCATGTCCGAGGTCACATAATTTCTAAGCAACAGGAAATTCCTTTCCCCCTCCTGCTTGTGCCTATGCATAAAATCTAGCTGACTACAAGCAGAGTCCCATCACCTGATATCAGGAAAAGCCTTCATGGTACGCTAAGGAATGAGTTCAGGTTGGCAAAATATACCTACAGGCTCAAGACAGGAATCTGCTGGTCAGAATCCTCAAGATCTGGCACAGTGCCAGGCACACAGAATATCCTCCAGAAACATTACTGAAGGAATAAATGGTGTAACTGAAACCCCATGAGCCACAGGAGGACAGGGGTCTTCTGCTCTACTTCTTCCCAGACTGCAAATAGATATAATAGGTCGTGGTCCTGCCATGGGCAGAAAGAAGGCATCTGTGTTACTCAGCAACACAGCTTGTGGCCCTTTTCCTTCTCTAGTACAGAGAAAAAAAAAAACAAGGATCCTATATCACTACAAATTCTGCTCAAAGAGATTTTTGGCCAGAGAAAGGGATACAGAAAGGACAGAGGGAAAAGGAAAGGAGAGTGAGGTACTAATACCCCTAAATCAGGCCCCCAGGCTCTGGCTGCTCTTGTTTATGCTATATAAACATTCTCCTGCAGAACAGTACCTGAAAGCCCTTTGCCAATGGTTATGGGGGTGAATGGGAGAGAAAAGGAGGACTATATTCCGAACCCTCTTCATTCTTCTCCCCAATGGGCCCCAGGAGGCTGGCCCCAGAGAACTGTATCCCTCCAGTTACCTTGGTGCTTCCAGTAGGATCTGTCAGAAGCACTGGTAGAATTCCAGGACCAGAGTTGAAAAATCAAGCATTTCATCCTCATTCCAGGGCTGTTTCAGAGCCATGTCTCTGACTCTAACCTTCTGGGACTCTTGCTCTTGCAGGGTGACCTCCTTTACACAGCCACTCTGGGCCACCGCTTACCCTCCTGTCTCTCCAGTCTTCAAGCCAAAAGTTCCCCAGGTACATTGCCACTCTGTGTTTCTTCCCTTAACTCTGCCAACATCTTTGTAAATCACCCCTTCACTGAGGTTTCTTCATGTTAAATCATCTGAGATGAATTCATTTCCTTTGGAGAACTCAGGTTCAGCTAGGCCCCATGCTTCCCTACACACTCATCCTGGTAACCCAGCACAAAACAATAACAAATAGGGCAGCTCCATATATCTGAAACTTGCTCGCTAAAAGTCTACTTTGTACCAAACACAGTGGAGGAGCCAGAAATAATTCCAGTTTGGAGCCCACTTTGGGAGTATGTTGTCTCTCCAGAGCTGAAGCTACAGAGGCCTGAGGGACATAATCAGGGTACCCAGGCCCAGGTGCTCCTTGGGCTGGTTCAGCCCCTCTCTACAGATAAAGGCTTAGGCTGCTACCTGCCCCCGCCCCGTACCTTCTCAGGCTGCCATAATACAGTTGCTTGCCATTCAAGGCTACCTTGGATCTTCAATTGTCCTTGACTCTTGGGTAAAAATGGAGCTGGGTGAGGGATATAGCAGGGAAGGTAGTTCTTTGGTGGATACTGTTTTACTTCCAAGCCTCTAAGCACTTAGGCCAGTGCCAGCCCAGAGTGTAGAGCCATCTATATATATCAAATAGGCAGATGCTCCTCCTGAGCAGAGGTAAAGCATGCATGGTCTTTGCAAGGTGCAACACTGGGCTGCCCACAGAGAAGGAAAAGCCAAAACCCCTAACACCTCATAGCTCCACCGTCAATGTAAAAGCTATGCCCAGACAGAAATGCTAACTGCAGACATAGTGTAATAACCAGACAAGGGACCTTAACCAAAGGGTCATACCCAACAGAGTGCATCACAAAAGGAAAGTAAGAGGCAAAACTGTAGAAGATTCAGGGTGAAAATAGTTAAAACACAGACTCAAGCCAGACTTCTCGAGTTTAAATCCCATTTCTGCCTTTCTTGCGCCATGATTTTGAGCATGTTATTTAACTACTCTGTACTTCACATTCCTCATCTGTAAATTGGGGAGAAGAGTATCCACCTCAAAGATTGTTGTGGAAACTAAATAAGTTATGAAGCAAGTAAGCTAAGAAGCAAAAGCCCTTAGTACAGTTACTGTAACATAAATGTTGTGTTTTTTGCTATTATAATTGGATGTTATGAAGAAACAAAGTCACTTGAGCAGAAGAACCAAAACCCAGCTAGTTAGACATGCAAATATAGAAGGTTATCTTTCATGTGGCACCAAAGCACTCTTTCTTCTTTGTGATTTTTGTGATTTTTTATACTATTGCAAAACAAATAGAATCACAGCCTACACATCAAAGTTACACAGCCAATTTCACCTTCTTTTGAAGATAGTTCTGTAGGTTTCTGACATGCTTTTCTTTCCTTCTAGGAAGACGAGGGGCATCTGCCACTTGTGATATGGGGACCTAGTGTGGAAGACCGATCTAGGAATGGAGGAATCTTCTGCCTGGGGCTGGATCTAGCAGGAGCCATCCCATCCCAGATGGAGACAGATGAAAAATGCCAACCAAATGGTGCCCAGATATGTGAAAAAAAAAAAAGATTCTTGCATTAGTTAGAGTTCAAATCTCCAAAAGACCACTTATGAGCTGTGTGACCTTGGGGAAGTGACAACCTCTGTAAGCTTCACTTTCTCATGCAGAGGCCATGGAGAGAGCATCCTCTTCCAAGAACTGTGACAAAGATCAGTTAAGCAAGACAGGTCCACAGAACACTAACCCCCAGCCTGCTTTGGTACATGTAGCCACTGTAACTTCCACTTTCTGGTTCCCTAGGGAAATATCCTCATCCCTCACTGGCCGCCCAAGAGCAAAGAAGCTATAGCAGGTGGTCATATCCTCCTGGTGTGGTCTCCTGGTGGGGAGCTCTGCCTAGAGGAGAAGCTGCTGTTTCCATCTCAGCTGCCCTGAGGCCCCTCTGAGCTGGCCCCATTTCCAGAACTGGTTGAAGCCTCCTCAAAGGAGCAAATGCCTCCAGGAGGATGAAAAGAAAGCTCAGGCAAAGCTTTGAAGCCCTCCATAATGCTGGACCTGCTCCTCCTCCCTGCTCAGGATGTCCCCAAAGGGGGAGATACAAAGAGAATGTGTGATGAGCAAATGAGAGACAGCCGAGAGCCAGGATTTGTATCAACAATTTAATTCTCTGCTTTCTTGTCAGCCTTGATGGCTGGTAGCTAGGATAATTTGAAATGAAGAATGTTTCTCAAGGAAGAGCAAAAGTCCCTCATCTGAAACTAATTTGTTGTCCAAAATTGTACTGCAGAAGTTGTTTAGAAGGTACAGATTAAGCTGTGTGCATACAATACAGCCAACTCTTGATTATCCATACTCATGCATAATCTAAAAATGACAGATACCTCAAGGTGATTTTTATTTGGTTTCATAACACAGGATTATTTTCCCCTCAACATTTCTAGCTTTATGTATTTAATTGACTTCAGGGTATAGCCAGAGACCTAGGGGAACTATAACCTTCTGTTATTTGCAAAATAACAAAGGTTTTAGCACCATGCCCTGCAATGAAGGAACTGCCTGGATGATATTTGTAGATAAAAATGCTATCAGGGAGAATGAGGAAAGGAAAAGAAGGAAAAATTGTTGTGTCTTTGTATTTTCTATATACACACACCAAAAAGACAGACTTAAGGACATAGCCTCTGGAGTCAGAGTTCCCAAATCCAAAACCCAGCTCTATTTCCTACTAGGTATGACTTTGAGAATGTTACTTACCTCTTGCAGCCTCAGTTTTCTCACTGAAAATTGGAACGAATAATAGTAACCATGTTATAAGGCCACTTTAAGGATTAAATGAGGTCTTCTTTGTCATGTGTTTATATAGGGCCTATCACACAGGAAACATTCAGAGGATGTAAATTTTAGAAAACATTAGCCACTCCAGCTTCATCAAACTGTCACCTGTGCTCCTGTCACCTGTACTCAATACCATGACCGAAGGACTCTGGGGACTGTCAGCAGTTTGTACCCCTCCCAGGCTCTAGGTTTTGGGTTGGTCAGCTGCAGCTGTGGGTGGGTCCCGGGGTTCTATGGAAAGCACAGGCCAGCTTGTCAATTCCCATGTGCGGAGCAAAGAAGCCCACTTTCCAGTCTTAATTATGCTGGAATTATGCTTAATGGAGTAAGGTGATTATCATTCATGGAAAATTGGCCATTAGCAGCTGTCTAAGAGAACAAACAACCCTCAGTGTCTCAGCAGAAACACCAGGTCAGGAGACAGGCTCAGGTGGACCAAAAGGAAACTGCGTGTTCCACAGGCTTTGCTGCTGAGGCTGCCATATGGGAAGCAGAGGTCAGATGACCTTCAGCTCACTCACATATGGGATTTAGAGATGAGAAAATGGGAGGAGGGAAGACCTGACAATGAGGGAAGAGTGCTCAGACATTGGGAGAACAGCTATAGGGCCCTGAGGTTCTGAGTGTTTCTTGGCCATCCATCCCACTGCCTCAGAGGAACCCAAAGCAACTCAAGTCAAGATGAAGTTGTGCAATATTCAAGAGCAAGGTGACCTGTACTCTGAGTCTGGTTCTATCAGGAACTTATTATAAATAGCAATAATACTAACAGCCTCTTATTATGAACCAGGTCCTGGACCTAGTCTTTGCATAGGTGATCCTATTTAATTTTCATAACAGCTTTATGAGGAAGGCATCCTTCTGTCCCATTTTACAGACCAGGGGATAAGTCTTCAGGTATAAAGAAATCATCTTACGTTACCTAGCTAAGTGGTTGTTGTAGTCAGGGGTGTGCAGAGAACAATTAGAATCAGGACACAGAATTTATAATATTATTTTATGATGGTCACTGAGTTTAACATGAGAAAGTGCAGGAAATCTATAAACACTAAAGATCCAGAATATTCAGCCAAGGGCCTGGATCCCACAGCAATGTCCTACATGAGTCCAGATGAAAACCTAGAGCCCACGAGAATGCCTCCCACAAGTCCAACTGGAGGTCTAGAGCCCACAAGAAGGACTCATGCCAGTCTGTTTTATGGATCCACACTGGGAAGGCCCAAAGGTCAGTGGTGGAAGCTAGAAAGTCTATGCCAGCTGGGTGAAGGAGCTATGCTGGCAGGTTGAGGGTCCTACACTGGAGCCAAGAAGTCATGATCCTAATAAAGATCCTGAAAAGCACCACTGTCATCCTCAATGACAGAGAAGTCATGATCCTAATAAAGATCCTGAAAAGCACCACTGTCATCCTCAATGACACAAAGGTCCCGAGCTGCCCCAAAGATAAGAAGTCGAGTACATGCCAGAAAGCTAGCATGACAAATTTGTCCTAGAGATTAAATGGCACACATCTTCCCCTCCGGAACCAGGAAGCAATACTTGATGTAAAGACCAGAGCTCCCCCAAAGTGAACCACAGCCACTCTCGTCAAGGTCTCAAGATAATGGTCAAACTCACACTGGGGAAGCTAGTAGTGACGGGCTCCTCCAGGAGAACAAACTACTCAAACAGCAACACTTAGAGAAACCCACAATGCCTAGCTTCTTCTCCACTTCTCTACTTATGCTGGCAGCTTTCCTCAGGTGAAACATCTACACTCAGCACCATGCTGATTTAATTCAGCTGGCATTAAGTTGACCACCAGTTTTTAATCCATAACTGGGTGACCTGGGATTTCCAACCACAGTTCCTGTTACTCGTAAGTGATTGCTTTTTAACGACTCTTCTGGTCATTCATTTGACTTCAGTCAAATAAACTCAAGGGTTGTATCAATCAACAGAGCAACTTCTAGCCCAAATCTTTATTGAAAAGCCCAGAAAGGTTCTGCCAAGGTAGGAGCTGCCACCTTCTATGTCCTGCTTACCTGGGTGGAAGAAAATGTCTTGAAACTGTCACTCATGCAGGGAACAGTGATCATTTTCCTTTTACATTTTTGTTTATAACAAAAGCTTTGAAATGTCTCCCCAGTGCTTTCACACATATCCTTGGAGACCTCTCCTATCCCCTCCCACTTCCCAGGACAGAAAGCAGAGAAGAAATGGCTCAGAGATGCCATGGGACAGCTGCTCCTCAGACATTGGGCTCAGCAGCACCTCCAGTCCTACTCTGTTCTCTGCCTCTGGCTGCCCTGCCATGGGACACTCATGGCACTCCTCATATTTTGAGTCTGGAGCCCCCTTAGAGCTGCTCTAGACCCCAAGGAAAGAGGGACACTGAGGTAACTGCTTCTAAAGAGTTTCTGAATGCCCTCATCTCCTTTTCTCCAACTTCCCTGTTCTCAGGACATCCATCTCCCTGTGGGGATCCACTGCAGAGGGAGGCAGGTAAGAGGACTCAGCCTGGATCTGCATGATATGGGACCTGGTTGTCTAGTTTAAAATAAATCCAGTGCTGGGCCAATTAGCATTCAAGCAGAAACTGGAATTATTCCCTTCCCCCCATCCCTTCAAGAACCTCAGCTACATCTCCAGCATCACATGGGTGGCAGATTGAGTTTTCTGAGTCTACATAATCCTCAGCTTTCAATCCATCATCTCTACCTATCCCTTCTCCCTGGACTCCACCTCCTGCATTTCTCTCTTCATTTACCTTAGCTATTAAACTCCAGGTTAACCTCCCATGCAGCAAAATTTAGAAAAAAAGATTCAAGCTTGAGGGACCTTGTAAATTTTATTATCCAACTCTTTCCTTCTGCAGATGAGGGACAGAAGCCAGAAGGTCAACTGGTCCAAAGGCATATGACTAGTTAGAGACAAGCTCTCTACAGAACAGTAGGAAGACTAGTAAATAGAATATACATATATCTTTCACTTATACTACTAATTGATAGTATTCTGTAGCATTGCTTATGTCCAGCTCTAGCTGGACCCCAGGGCTTTTGTGTTCCTGTCCAGTGATAGCTCCTTCTAGAGGAAAGCTGGTCAAGATCTGGGAGCAAATAGCATGCTAGGTATCCTGGGCACTCCCCAGCACCCTCAGTAAGGGTAGCCATCTACCTTCCCCTCACTCTCATTCTGACTTGGCAGGGAGTAGATGAATGATGACCGATAGCCTCACTGAGCTCTGGCATCCAGTCATTGTTTCTACTCAGTTTCCTCCAAATAAAAAGAAAATTTCCTGATCAGAAGTTGGGCATTGTAGCCAATGGAGACCTTCGGCCCAAAGAAGCAGGCTATGTATAATTAGACACAGTTCCCATAGGCAGCTTCACTAATCCACTCCCACCCCACCTCACCCTAACTCTGGCCTTGGCTTCTGAGCTGAGACTTTCCCTCATCAGAGAGTAATTGCCCCTGGCTCCCCTCACTTCTAATCAACAAACCAAGGTATTAGTTCCTGGGAGTATGATTGATTTCTAGGGGCTTGAAACTTAATTACATTTTAGCAAAGTCTAGAATCCTCAAAAGCAAGATACTTTTGTTCTTTGAACTTACCAAGTAGGAGGGCTTCCAGAATCTCAAATATTCCATTCACATATCCTTTGGCCAAAAGAGAGGCTTCTATGGCTGTCAGTTTTAATTTTTCTTTATTCAAGATCTCCAATGCCTGAAGTTTGGCCAGAGGAACTTGGCTTTCTCATGCAGAAGAATTTCTCATGTGATCCTCCCCATACCAGCAGACACTCCATGATGCCCAGAGAAGCATGAGTCCTGCTTGGAATCTAGGTCTGTGTGCTCCTTTCCAACAAATGCAGGCTCAACCAGCCAGCCTTGCCTGCCCTGTCATACTGGCATAGGCCTCTGGTTCCAATCTCAAAATCACAAGATAATATTTTTATTAATCATTGGCATCAACATCACTAATAACTACTATTTATTGAGCACTAACTGTGACACATTTACACATCATATACACAATTCATTACACAGAGAAAGAGAGAGAGAGGAGAGAGAGAGAGGGAGAAAGAGAGATTATGTAGACATTATTTACTTACCAGTGAGGAAATGGTAGCTCAAAGAGGGACAGCAATTTAATCCAAGTTCACAAAGCCAGAAGTCACTAAAATGGCTTTAAGTAGCCCCTCTCTCTTTAGCAAATTCCATTAAGTGGTCAGGTAAACACATACTCTGCGAATCTAATGGCCAGCTGTCACCTGTCTCTCCATCTTGCCTGTGGTTGCATGTGCCATCAAACCCTGTACCCCTTCCCTGAGTCTGAGCCTCTTGTCTAGAGTGCTGCTTCCAGTTTTTGAGAGCACCTGAGCATAATAAAAAAAGTGGGGCAAAATGGTAAAAATTGGCAAATCATGGTAAAGACTAAACGGGAGTTCTTTGGGGCATTCTTATAAGTTTTCTAAGTGTGAAATTGTATCAAAATTGTCAGGCATGGTGGTGCACACCTGTAATTCCAGCACTCATGAGGTTGAGGGGGAGGACTGCTGTGAGTTTGAGGCCAGCCTGGGCTCCATATTGAGTTCAAGGCTAGCCTGAAGTACAGAGTGAGACCCTGTCTCAAAAAAAACATTATATCAAAAATTTAAATGTAGTAAATAGAACCCTAGTTCAATTTATATATTCATTTATAGTTTTTTAGTCCGTTTATATACATATGTATAAAATCATATATATTAATGATTAAAGCTCAGAATGATTTTTATAACATCTATATAATAAAGCCAAGTGGTATTGCATTTGGGATGATAGCATATAATAAATAAATTATATAAGGAACAGTGTGGGGAAATGTACTTGATGACAACCATATGCTTGTCTGGCCTTCAAGAATTACAGGAACCATTTGTCAAGATGTCAACTCAACAGAGTTGCCTCCTCTAAGGTCCCACACTCACCCATGCTGATGGCTCTCAATCATTCAGACCTATTTTCCCCATGTCTGCCCCTTCCCCTGGAAGGGAAGCTGGTAGTTGTGGTAGAAAAAGGAAGAGAATCCCTTTCTGAAGGAATTTCCTAGCCTTTCAGTGAAGGCAAGGAGCCCTGTATATCCTCCTTACCCTCCCTCCAAACCATTTGCCACCCCTATTTACGTGGACTCATTCATCAAATGGCCTGGAAATGTCCACAGGCAGCCAGATCCAATCTTTCCAAACAGCAGCAAGAGCCAGCCCTGCTCAGCAATGAAGCTCAGCCCTCACTATTGTAGGAGTAAAAACGAAGACATGGAATAGCACACAACACAAGGGATATGGCATTGAGGAGCCTGACTCAGAAAATTTCATAAAGAGAAAATTGCCAAGATCACCTTGAAGGCCCCAAGAAGAAACAACCACTCCAGAGCTGGTGCCTGGAATTCCACCTGAAGCTAGACACTCTGTCACACAAGTACCTTTGGCAAATATGAGAGTTTGGTAAATCATATCCAGACAGAAATTATAGCAATTAATAACATTAAGAGCAGGAGTGGCTGAAAGACATTGGGTTAGGGGACACCCCTGGAAGGGAAGACACAAAAAGGATGCCAGCTGCCTCGCACTGTTGAGGAAAGTTGAATCTGGCCATCACTCTTTCACTCCATGCTCTGCAATTCTTTTCTGTCACAATTACCAAATGCAACTTCCTGATGCCTTTTCTTATTTCCAAGATACCTAAGTGTTATTATCTTCACTACTGCCCACCTTCTCCCCTATACATTCAGAACAGTGACCCTAAGCCTCTCCTTCCGTTAGAATAGATCCTTTTCCTTTACCACTTTCCCAAAGCCAGCCATCCACCTTCACTTCTGAGGCTCCTGTTACTCAACTCCTTCCTGGGGTCTCTCTACAACTGGAAACTAGAGGGATGGGGCTGGGAAACAAAGGCAGTAGAAAAAACCGTGGATTTGGGATTTCTTGGGAAGACAGCCCATCCACAGCCACAGATGAAGCCCAGCCCCAAAGTTAAGAGGGAATAAGCCCATATAATACCAGTCCCCATTATAAATAATCCCCACTTGGTGCTTGTTGTGGGCCAGGCATATGGTGAAGCTCCCTACCTCATTTATTCTTCAAAACAGCCTTCAGGCAAGAATTTTCTGAAGGATTCAAGGAAATCCTGACTATCAGTCCCAGTGACACTCTTGGCTTCCCTTCTCCTTCTCCACTTCTCAGAAGCAGAGGAGAGGAAGTGGCTGAGGGAGAAGAGCTCTGAAGAAGCCTCAGGAAGACCCATCCCCACTCTATGTCCAGCTGAGGTAAGGGGTCCTTAACCCTCCCACATCCCATATAAGCTCAATCATCCCCAGCCTACTCAAATGGCCTCCTGGCCTGGGTTGGGGCATTTCATTCATTGTCTTGCACTGTGATTTTCCACCCCCTTCTAGACTCAATTAACCCACTATAAAGAGGACTAATGGTTAACAGCAACTTCCATTCTACAGAAATGTCTGAGGAAGCATTAAAGATGAAAAAGAAAAAGAAAGGAAAAAACAAACGATGTTTTAGGATGTTCTAAAAAGAAAGGATGTTACTGATTGTTAAACATTAACATTTTACCTAAACAACAGGAGGTTCCTAGCCAGAACCACTGCCCCTTGAGCTATAGTAGTCCTTGGCAATCAGAAAGGGAACAGGTGCTCTGAAAAAGATAATCTGATGCAGTTATTTTCCCTAGACCAGACAAGATCCCAAAGATTCAGACAAGATCAGATTCAGGGAGGTTCTCACATGGCAGGAAAAAAAAGAGGACAAAACATGCAGCAGGAAAAGAGAAAATTCTGTTTTCTACATACCAAACTTCACTCAAATGATCAAGCTTTACAAGCTGTCTAAGCTATTCAAGACAGATGAAAGCTTTGCCTGGCTAAGCCAGGCTGGGCCAGACGGAGAAGACACATTTATAAAACATCAAAAGCAAGGCAACAGGAGCTGCTCTCAGCCCTCACACCCATTCCACTAGGAATTTTTTCCCAGAGAGGCTGACACATTGGGAAGCAATCTTGGAAATTCAGAAGATCAGCCACCATAGCCACCTTAGCAACCACTAACCTTCACCCTGAGAGAGTGAAAGACTGAGGTCTCTGAGAAGAGCTATTTTAATTATGCACCTATATGTTTTGGGACATATACAAACCCTCAACTAATAGTTATTGACTACTGTTGTGCTCTTTGGGTGTGGGTGTGAATTGTGATTAAGATGTGCCCCCCTGCTCCTCAAGGATTTTTGACTAATGAAGACACACTGACAACAAACCACTGATACATGTTCTGCTAGATGCAGAGAACTTTAAGAAAATGTTAGGCTGGGAAGATAGAGGTAAGACAGATGGAGTCTTCCAAAACTTCTGTTGTTTGGTCTGCTTCTCAAAGAATGGGTAAGAACACTCCAAAGACAGGAGAAAGGAGAATTCAAGCAGAGCAAACACCACTAGCCACTGCAAGATGATGTGGAAGAGTGTGATTGATTTGTGGTAGATGTAGCCTAGAATGCTCAAACTTCAAAAACAACAATTTCCTGGGCACTGCGTATATGACAGAAGTGCTACAAGATTGTCAACTCAGCTGTTCCTAATAACAGGCATTCACAGGACAGTCATATTGGGAAGAGCACATAGTCTTTTTTTTGAATTTCTGTAAGGATCATTAGGCTATTTTACCAAAGTCATTTCTGAAGTCACTATCAAATCAGAGAAATTTTACTAGGACCTGAATCAACTAGATTTTTAACTGTCTTTTTCACCCCTTGTGCTGGGGCTATCCTACAACTGGACCCTTTAATGATTAGACTCATCCCTTGCCCTTGCCTGCACCATTACTGCCACAGGGAAGACAGGGAAGCTCTGGTTTCTGCAGGCTGCATCTCCCAAAGTCTGACTGGATGCAGGCAGTGGGAGGAATTACCAGGAAAGCAAAGGGAAAAAGGAAAGGGAGTAAGTCAAGATATTTCTCCCTTTCTCTTTGCCTTAGGTAGTATCTCTGCAGTGGTCTGTTCCTTTACTATGGCTCCAACTCCCCTAGATGCAGTGATCCTAGTCCAAGATCCCGCTAAACACATCCACCATGGTTCTGGCTTCCTCCTGATGATCCCAATCTTTGATTTCTGGTAATTTAATCTCACCTTCCCTTTATTTTCCCTACTTAGGGCTAGTGGGTATCTCCCAATTGTCCCTAATTTCTATGTTACCACACTATTTCCTGGCTGGCTTCTCAACTCTTCTATCTCCACTTTCTTTTACTAAATTTCTTCTGTACTCAAAGTGATCTCACTCTCTTCTGGTTTGTACCATGACTAATACAGAGGCTACATTTTAGTCATCTTTGGGTCCCTCAGCATCTGATACAGTAATTTTCTGCCTGAGTGATAAGCATTTATTAGGTGGACAGATGGGTAGATAACATGATTAAATACTTAAGGGGTGATATAATTGGGTGGGTATTCTTACGATTCAGTGAGAATGTTTTTACTTTGTGAAAATAAAGGAACAAATTTATGAAAACTATTAAGACAGTGATTCTGAGAGATACTAAAATGGTCAGGGTTTAGAATAGATATACTGCCGCAAGTCAAGCCAAAATAATCAGCAGCTGAAAAAATGCAAGATAAGAAGACTCTGTGGGGTTTATTCCTCATTGCATCTGAATTGAGTCACTGATATCCTTCCCTCTTTCACTTTGGATCTCTTCCTATATTGGCAGAGAGGCAGGGAAGTAAGTGGCAAATAGTCATTTTCATCTGGCAGACATTTCTAGCACATTTATTATGCTTGAATCTCTGCAAAATGAAGGAGATATAATGGAAGGAACCTCATCACCATTGATTCTCAGTCATGTGCCCTTGAAGATGCCAAATGGCTAGAGTCCTGGACTGGAGAAAATCTGATTGACCAGACAAATATAGTTTGTAGGGTTCTTGGAGATTTTCAACAATTATATATCTCAGAATCTCACAACCTCTTTCTGAGTGTGTTGCCTTGAATAATTAACAACTCAGAAACCAAGCCCTTTCAAAGCCTCTTTGTTCATCCCCCTGATAAGCAGCACTGTATTGAAACATGTTCAGTAAAATACATTTCCATCTCAGGAATTGACGCTGGTATATAAGAGCACTGAGCATCTGAATTCCAAGCTCTACTACTTACCTTCTGAGTTGCTCAGCAAAGTCAACATACTTCCATGAGTTTAAGATTTTTGCTGTCTCCTTTCTTTCTCACAAGATTTTTGCATTAACTAGATTATGAAGGCAAATTAAAAACCATAAAGTTCAGTGCCACCCTATCACCGGCTTTATAATTACCCAACCTAAAACCCTCCAGCTGAGTTGTATTCCAAGGTCATATTGCCTGTCATATAGGATGAATCTGCCCTACTGAAAAATAAGAATGTAATGGGTAGGTGAAGAATCAAAAAGAAAGAATTCACTTAACAAAAGGAGCTGTCATCAACCAGATCTACATTGATAAAAAAAAAATTGCCAAATTAGATGAAGTGTATCTTCGTTTCCTTCACCTTCTTATTCCCAAGAAAAAAATTTCTCATGCAAGATTTTCTCCAAAGTCCAATGCTCTGAGGCTACCAAGTTTTGTTCATCTTTCCTATTTCCTGGCATCAGCTTCTGCTTCCAATGTTTTTCATTTGTTTATCTCACCTCACTGTCATGAATAAAAAAGTGCTGATTGTGTCCACTCACACCAGGGTTATAGTGTGCTGGTCCCCTTCATCATTCATGAAGTGCCAGCTTCCTAAAGGTTGAACATGAGACCTGGTGTCTTCAGATGACATTTCAGACAGAACATTTTGTTTGTGAAAAGTAGAAAAGAAGACCTTCCTAAAACTCCTAAAACTTATTACACTCCTAGGAACAAATCAGACTCAATGTCAGGCAAAAATAGTCCTGCTGAAAATTTTTCCTTCATTTTCCTCTTCTTTCTTCCAGTCCAATTCAAAGTTGGAGGCCAGAGGCAAACTAACCCAGGGGATTTCCATTTCCTCATATATCTAGAGAAACAAAAAGTAGGCTCTTGGCATTATAGCTCTTATAATAGGAGATGCTTCCTCTGTACCTAAGACCAGCTAACTTCTAGGCATTCTCATAAAGACTAGCCATTTTGTGCAGTTTCTCTGAGTTCATGCCAGGCTGGTCCCACCTGCCATTCTGGCTGTTCCCCTGCTTCTTCTCTGTACCACGAGTTGTGAGTGCTCAGAACATAAGTCTGTTTTTCAGATTAGCCTGAGCAAAGGACAAGGAATAATGAAGTCTGATGACATTAACTCATGAAATGTAGTGCAGAACCAATTTAAATGATCAAGTCAATCAATAGTTACTTATTAAGTATCAACCAGTTCTGACTATGCTCTACTCGATATACCCATTCCCCACTTTCTTTTCACCATCTCCCTTATGACATTCTCTCCTTACTGAACTTTCCTCCACCACAACCATCATTATTACCAATAATCAGCTTGGGAAGTTACCATGGTGGATTCACTAATGGTCATGTTGGAACACCCATCTGAACTGATTCAGCATGGTTCTGGTGTGGAAGGCCCACATAAGGATTGTTGCCACCAGTGTAAAAGAACTGGAGTGGAAGATGGCAACTTGTTGCTGGTGAAATGTGTCACGCTGGTTTTCCTGATATGAACTCAGCTTTTCTCACTTTCAAAGGAACTTGAGTCCTTGCTTTTGCTAAGGATGGCTGCTGTTATTCATGAGGGAGCTCTGATCTTTACTTTGAGCATTGCTTCCTTGTCAGCCTGGTGGCACAGAACTTTCATCCTGCTGGTGCAGACTCTAGTTTCCATCACTGGTCTTTGGACCTTCCCAGATCCTTGGTAAAGACTTGCATGAGGCATTGTCTTGGGCACTAGGCCTCCAGCTGGACTCATGCAGAACATTGCTATGGGATCCAGGTTCTCAGCTGTATTCTTTGGGTTTCTAGTGCATGGACTAATCTCTTGCCTGCCTCAGCACTTGACTTGTTGGGTGAATATTGCAAAATAATCCTATAAATTATGTGTTCTATGTTAAATCCTATAAATTATGTGTTCTATGTTAAATCTATTCCCTTGCAAACCCTGACTACAACAGATACAAAGAAGGAGTATAGCTGGTGTAAATGGAACCTCTCATCCTAGTCTCTTGAGAAATCTCCATACTGGTTTCCACAGTGGTTGCACCAGTCTACACTCCCATCAAGAGTGAAGAAGCATTCCTTTTCCCCACAACCCTGCCGGCATTCAAAATTCCCTGATTTCTTGACAATAGTTATTCTTTCTGGGATGAGATAAAAATCTCAGTGTTGTTTTAATTTGCCTGTCTCAAATGACTAGTGATACTGAACACTTTTTCATATATTTATTTGCCATTTGTACTTCTTCATTTGAGAAGTGTCTATTCATTTTAGATGCCCATTTTTGAATTTTTGGCTTAAATTTGGGGGACTCTTTGTTTAGTTCTTTGTATGTTGTAGATGTTAGCCCTTTGTCTGAGAGCAATTGGCAATTTTTTTCCATTCTGTGGGTTGTCTCTTCACTCTGTTGGTGGTTCTTTTGCTGTGCAAAAGCTCTTTAGTAAAATGAGATTCTATTTGTTGAGTCTTTGTTATTCCCTGGACAACCAGGGTTTGTTCATAAAATCCTTGCCAACACCTGTATCTACAAAAGTTCAAATTAAAAGCATCATGCCATAGTGATATATACACACCCATGTTTATAGTAGCACAACTGGTAGTGGCTAAATCTTAGAAACAGCCCAAATGCCCATTACTTGATGAATGGATAGAGATGATGTGGATTTTTATACATTTTCACTTTCATAAATAGAATACTATTCTTCTATAAAGAAGGATAAACTTGAGGCATTTATAGCTAAGTGGATGGACCTTGAGACTGTACTCTTAAGTTAAATAAATTGGACACTCAAGTTTAAATATCTCATTCATGCTTTATTGTGAGAAACCAAAAATATAAATAAGTACCAAAATATATAATAGATATTGGGAAAAGGGGAAAGATATTCAAATAGGAATGGAAACAAGGAAGGGAGGAAAAAAAGGAGGAAGGGGAAAAAGGACAATAGAAGGGAAAAATGGAAACAAAGCTTTTGCAGATAAGGAAGGGAAAAGGAATTGAAGGGAGAGAAGAAGAATAGGAAAAAGAAGAATCCAGGTATAACATGAAAAAAAGATATATCAGATACAAATTGCCTATGATGAATGTTATGATTATGTATGTCTAAAATGTATCAATAACATGAATTTAAAAAAAGACTTGACAGATCTCTAAGAGCTGTTCAGAATTTCAGCACTGTACATCAAGGGAAGGGGGGTTCTTCTCTCTGTTTGCCAGCAGCAGATGGCAAAAGCGGGAGGAAAGAGATTATTTATTTTCTAATCTTTCCCAAAGCGATCTCTATTTTGAGGGTCAGTCCCCTCCACCCCCACATCCCAAGGCCAATAATAGCTTGACTGACAGTGGTCCTCACGCCAGCATATTTCCAAGAGGCCCTAACTGACCCTGTTTACATTGCATGGAAATGCCTCTGCACTGCAGAACTTTCAGTTTCAGGATTTTGTAAATTTTATGAGAGTTTTCAGGCAAGCTGATTTTAGCTCCCCCTTTCCCCCACAGCTAATATCAAGATCTTTCATCCAGCTCTGATCTCAGAGGGACTTTTTTCTCAGCACTTGGGACATGATTAAATAACTAACAGGCACACGTGCACATGCCAGCCCTGAATCCTTTTATTTCCCAGATCTTTCTTCAGTAATGAAGCCTGAAATGGAAAACTACTGTGCAGAGAAACTGTGGCTGCAAGAGAAAGAGAACTAGACACACAGCAGCTCAGCTCCTTCTGGAGAGAGGTGAGAAGTCTGTTCCTGAAACAAGGGCAAATGAAGCGTATGCATCAAATGAAAGCCTTTCCAAAGAGAACTTTGGGAAATGCAGTGATTACCAGTTGGGGGTCCACTAGCTGTGGATAAAGGGGAGTCAGGAAGTATTTATCTTTCCAGATTCTCCAAAGAGTCTGAGAGCATGAGAAGGGGATTGGCTGCCAATAAGCATTCTTTTTAATCATCCAGTTGACATGATCATTAACTCTACCAATTATGGCAATATAAAGAAATCATTAAAGTGCAATTATTACAGCTGTATAAGTTTATAGCTGCATAACTACATCAAAAGGACGCCTTTGTAAGTCTTTATGTGCTCCATAAACCTGAATAAGTTGCAGCAAAGAGAAAAAGATTACTTCAGTATGAATCAAGAGCAAATTCAAAAATTCTGTCCTACTCTGTAGACAGTGACAATGAAAAGCCTGGATCGTTCGTGACCTCTAGCCTGGTGGGTGCCTGCTAGGCTTTTTTTCTTTGTTCTAGGCCTACATCTACATGACCTGTCTCTGGTCAAACTGACTCAACAAAATGAAAGCTAACAGGGAAATTAAAAAGAAAATATCAACTCCATACATTATTTCTTATTGTTCTCACAGTTAAAAATCCTATGACTATAGGATTATTCCCATTTTACAAATTAAAAACTGACATTAAAAAAATGTAAAGGACCTATCTGTGGTCACATAATGGACTGGAAAGTGTTGCTTCCTCTCCCCAGATCTACCCCATCCTAGATCTACTCTTCACCCCGCTCTGTGCTCTAGGAGACTGACTTGAAGGGATTGCAGCAGAAGGGTCCCTTAACCCCTCGTTTTTGGTTGTGCAAATGGCAATCCATGGCATGAAAATAGAAGATAGCAAAAGAGGGAGATTGAGATTTTTTATTGTTTACCCTTCCCTGTTGGATTATTATTTATATGTGTTCCTCAGTTCTTGCCAGCTGGCTCTGTCCTCAGCAATGGTCACAAACCTCTTCAGCTTCTGATAATCAGACTCTTGCTTTGCACCTGCAGTTCTAGAGGTAGTAGCAGTGTCCCTGCTGTTGCTTGTTCCAGGGTCTCTACCATCCTGACTGTTTTCCCTAACCACCCACATGCACCTCTTCATTAAACTCCCTTCACTGCCTCTTTTGCGAGTGCCCACTGTTTCCTGCCAGGACCTTGATAGAGATGCATAACTAATGAGTGCTGGGATCTGAACTAGAACTCAGACCATCAAAGCCCTAGGAGTCCAGGCCTGAATAATTTAGAAAAATTAATTTGTTCCAGACACAGGCATGCTAATTGTCATCACTATCAAAGCTTTAAGCTTCATACTTCACTTGGCACTGTGTGAGCTACTTTCTGCCTCAAGCACACTGACTTAAACCACTATGAAGACCACATGCACAGGATTCAGATGTTCCAGACCAACACCTGAACAGATAGTGAATGCATGTACGGGATGCAGACATCCCAAATCAACACCTGGATAGACAATGAATGCACATGGGAGTTGAAAGTTGAACATTTAGAAAAGCAGATGTTCTGTCTCCAAACCAGGTGGAGGAGAGCAATGGATCAGATCACACAAAATTGCAAATGATTCCAAAACGTTTCTATTTGGCTTTGACATGCACAATTAGACAATACATCATTGATCTGTTTAGGGATTTCTGTTTCAAATATGCCTACCTAATTAATGTTCATTAGAATAATAGTGAAGAGAGTTAGTGTCCCTGGAGTTCACACATGACTGCCACCTGGAATGTAGAAACAAAGCACGTTGGCCCCTGTATTCCAGAAATCAAACTAAAGAGCAGAATGCCCATGCATAGACCACCATCATCCCCTCTAGCTTTTGCTTCAATCTCACACTTTAAGTCTGTAAGATCTGAGGTCATGAGCTATGGAATGTGGCTCAGGTTCTCAGGATATAGCAGGCCTCGATGATCTCCTGTGGCTCCATAGTCCTTCCTCTGAGGACCCAAAAATCTCTGAATAGCAACTTGAACCACTCAGCTGAAGCATAAATAGGGGAGCAGGAGTAAAGAAAATGAGTCAGAAGACCTGGTTCTAATTCATCTATGCTTAGTCTCCCTGGGAACATCCTTGAGCCTCGGTGAATTTTAGTGTTTTATGCTTAAAGATGGAGACAATAATACTCAACAAGGGCTAAAATGAGAAGTAGACCTGGCACACTTAATGAATATTGGTAGAGTTGAATCATGGTTAAGAAAATGCTTTATAAATCTTAATTTAACACTGTTATTATAGACATTTAGAGATGGAATTATCTTGCCTAGTTTGCAGATAAATTTTCCTGAATTGTAACCACTGTAAATTAATAGTGTTCTGACATTTTCTTACAAATAATGACAGTTAACAGTTTTATTATTACCCATTTGTTTGTTATTATTCATCAGGCCATATTCGAAAATCTTTACATAGATTATGTCATTTGATTCTTGTAACAACCCCCCAAAAAACAGGTACAACTCCCTATTTTAGAGACTCAGAGAAGTCACATAACTAGCAAGCAGTGCAGGTAGGAATCAAATTCTGGTCTGATATCAGAACCTGTGTTCTTTCCAGCTGTGTTTTCTTGCCTTACAAACAGCTGAGTGACAAGGCAAAAACTGATGCACTTGAAACAAAGCACAAGGAGTAACAGTGATACTATTGCAGTGCCTTCTGCCTGCGGTGACCAGAGGCTTCGTAAAGACGTGAACAGCAAGCATGACTGGGAGGATGAAAAGAAACTGTGCAGATGGAAATGAGATGGAAAAGGGAGAGAGAAAGCACAGGCCCAGTGGTAGAGAATTGTGAGATGTATTAAAAAGGCAGCAAGTAGTGCCAGTGGGGGTCATGAAGTGGCTCTGGAGAGATAAGAGTTGAAACTCTGAAGATGGGTCAGAGTGAGGCTACCTCAGAATCTCAGAACTATAGCTGCACTGTAAAGATTTGCTTTCTCCTGGAGGGAATAGAGAGTTACAAAATGTTTGAGCAAGAGTTCGACAGGATCAGGATTGTGTCTGAGAAAGAGTTAATGTGACAGTTGCATGTAAGACAGGGGGAGAGACTACAGGGAGGAAGCCCACGTGTCCCAGCCACTGAGATAAATAAAGACTTGTTGACTGACTGACAGACTGGCTGATTGACATACTGCTTCCAAACCACAAACCCGTCTCCATCAGAAATCCCCTCCTTCATAATCTACCCACCATAACAGCTCTGCCTGAAAGTGGGCACAGAGCTGAGACTCGTGTGATTTAAAAGAGCCAGACAGCTGCATTGTAAATGGAGAACTGAAAACTGTATCTTGCCATAAAAAAAAAAAGTTGGAGAGGCCAATGACAAGAGAAATAGCCCTTGCCAACTGAACATAATCCCAATTCTTTTTCCTCTTTTTCTTCTATTCATTAATTATGAGGGGGAAATGCAAGGCAACTGTGTAAAAAATGATGGTTTTATTTCTATGTATGAAGTTGTCAGGGAATTTGGCTATAACCTTTTATTAGATGTTAATAATTTAGAAAAGAGAGAAGCATTCCCCAGTCAAAGCTAATCTTGTACAAATAAAAACTTTGCAGGGGAAAGAAAGCATCCAATTCATCCTAGGATGAACAGGGGATTATGAAACCTCCACACATAGCTGGCATCCATCATCTGGGCCATTTGCTCTAGTTAATGACAATCACTTTACTCTCCATGGGTCTATCCTCAGCAGTTAGCATGGTGGTAGCTCTGGATGGCTCTCTCCTGTGTTGACTCTCCAAAGCTTCTCTCTCTCTCTCTCTCTCTCTCTCTCTCTCTCTCTCTCTCTCTTTCTCGCCCTCTTTCTCTCTCTCTGGGTCTATATTCTTCGCATGTTCGAATGTGAACCATAATAGCTGTAGATAGGAAATAGTCTGCAGGGCTTGGTGTTTGCCATAGGCTGACATCCAGCATTAACCAGTGAGGTCTCCTATGGTTCAATGTTCCATTAAAGCCAAAACACGTACTAGAGAGTGCAAAAATATCTTTCACTTCATGCTCAAAAGTAGGAACATCATCAGGGAAAAGGGTCTGGTTGGCCAGACGCACTTGATGATATTTGCTTCACTACTTAGACATTTTCTTGTCCCATGATTCACACTGATAACTGGACACTAGACAGCTTTTTGTGCCTCAGCGCACATTGTCAGCTGTTAGCCTGCTATTAAACACTAGTCACGACATGGCTTGACATTTATATATTAGGGTTTGTGATTACAGAGCCACACTTTTCCTTCATAAAAAAAAATAAGTAGTAAGGAGGCAAAGGCATAGTAGGCAAGATAACTAGGAGAGCGTATGTTGACTAACAAATACAGCTGAGCTAAATTTTTCACTGTAAACAAAGTCATTATGTATCACTGACCTGGGTCTCTGGACCAGCCAAGAAGTTTGGCCACAGCTCAGCTTCTCTTGAAAAAATGAAGGTTTATTTTCACTTACTTTTCTACTCCTTTGTAATACCAACATTCCCACCATCAGATGAGCAATTCTCCACAAGCAAGGGAGGAACCCCTCTAAGCAGCCTGATCCCTGGACAAAGCATTCAGGATCCCTGGGACAGCTGCCATTCCCCCTACAAAGTACCCAAAGTGAGGTTGACTCTGTAGAGTGCCAGAAAGCCAGTTCTCCAGAGGGGTAGAAAACAAACCCTGAGTTACAGTATTTTCCCATTGTTATGGTATAAAAACAGGCACTATGGCCAATTTCAAGTCACCAACAGTTTAACAATCAGCTTATAATATTCCTGAACATTTAACAATTTGCCAGTGTGAGCCAACTTCAGCACAGCCCTGTGAGGGCCCCTGCACCCCCCACTGCCTTTGAGGGCTCCAGGCCTCAGTGGATGGTAGGGTCTCTCACCCACACATGGTATTCATACTTGCTGCTCAGCCTCTGGAGTGTGTGGAACAGTCAGATCTCCACATGCTCCTTAATCAACATCTTGTTCAGAAAGTGTCACTTGCCATAAATATAGGCTTTTAACCTGTCTCCTTGCCAGCCACCTCTGGGAGTAGGGACAAGGAATGCATCATAAATTTCAGAGCTGGTAGATTTCAAGGGAGTAAGGGAGGTTCTTAATCCACAGGAAATGCAGAGTGAGCATGTCTCCCAAACTCCACCCCAGAGGTGGCAGACAGCTCTCCAGTCTTTTCAATATCTTCACCTTTCTTAGGTGTCCAGAAAAAACACAGCCCAGATTCTGTTTCCATACACTGAAGAAGGCAAGCTAAAGGTATACTGGCCTTTGAGGAGTGGGGTTAGATATCCCCATGGGTTGAGAGTTAGAAACCCATCAGCAGTTTTTAACAGAATTACAGGAAACCTTCTGTAAGCACAAAAGCTGCTTCCAGAGGCTGAATAGAAGAAGCAAACAAGACAAAGAAACAGGAAGCTAGAAACTGAGCAAGATCCCAGACAGAAACAGAGGGAGAAAGACAGGGACAAGTGAATAAAGATGGTACTGAACCTGTTTCTGCTAAATCTGAAAAGCCCAAAATGGACTCCTTTTTTTATTGGTTCCAAGCTCCTGAGTGCCATTCAAAATCCATTCGTCCACTGTTCCTCCATGCCCTGCATCAATTCACTGTTTAGGGTTTTTTTCCCCATTCTGCCAGACATTTTGTTCAAACTCATAGATGCTCACTAAAGCAGGTAGATGACAGATGATAGATAAGACAGATAGATAACAAGACTTCCTGACAAAGATGGTAAACCAAACACATACATATAATCACTCCTTGCAGAAACCTGACTAAAACTACATAAAGGAATTGCTTATAAAGGGATAAAACCACAAGGACAAGGAGAAATGGGAAAGGAGAAAATGAGAACAAGACTTTGGAAGCTGCAAAGCAGATGAGCAAAGGATGATGAACCTGACAGACTCAGAAAGCTAAGTGAGTGCTGGGAGTGAGGGAGCCAAAAATCAGCCTGAGATATACCACATGATACTCAAAACATCCTGCAGGCCCAACAGGACTATGGCTCAATGAAAGAGTGCTTGCCTAGCATTCCAGAAATCCTGGGTTCAATTCCCAGTATTAAAAACATCCTGTAGTTGGTCCTACCAGGCGTTTCTGGAGTAGAAGTGATATCACTACAGTAAGGAAAATGAGTAAGAAACTGCTTAAGCGCAGGAGTCTTAGCATTCCCTCTCCCATCCTAGGCACCTAAGCAGTGCCCACCTTATGCCAGCAAAAGACTGCAGGCTTGTGTTTGTAGAGGTGGAATAAAGGGATTCAGGCACCACAGAGAACAGGTTTTAGCTTACCAAAGCACCATGGCTGGACATGAGCATGTTGAGTGCTTCCTCATTACCAACCATCACATCAGCCAAGAGCTTCTGATAGGGAAAGTAGAAACTAGAGACCACAAGAAACAAAAGAAACCAACTGGAAAACACTAACCTGAAACCATGATGGAGGAGAGCACTTTATAATTGTGTCCCATTAGAAAGTGCCAGAAAGTCACATCTTTAGCTGTATTAGTCTTTCCTGTATTGGCATCTTGCCCTTAGGAAGATTCACACAATTGTGAATGTCACAGACAAAGAGGGCCCTTGCACTCCATCCGTCCAGTGGTTCTCAAACTTGGCTCTGAGAAATATGGGTTTCCACGAGTCCCTCCGGGACCATGGAGAAGGGAGGAGAGCTGCTGAGCAGACAGCACTCCAACCCCTACCCTCCTCCCTAATAATACCCTGCTTCAACCAAGACAGCTCTGCTGTGTATTATTTTAAAAACTAGAGCTCCTTGTAAATTTTTTGTTTAAAAGATAGTTTTGCTGTTTAAAAAAAGAGAAAAGCTTGCAAATCGCAGAGTAGATCCAGGCCTTATTTAGGGAGATCAGATAAGCAAGGCTCCTGCCCAGAGCTGGGATGGCTGTGTAAAAGCTCCAGCAGATGTGGGTGCTGTCAGCAGACAAGCAGAGGTCCTGTGGGGCCTGGGCCCTGAGTGGTCTCTCTCATTCTCTCAAAGACCAAAGACCCTCCAGGTGCTGTTGATGCTCTAGGGCAGTCATCCAGCCTGGGGCCTGACAGCTCTGCAACAGTGCCCAGTCTGCCAGGCTCCCTCACAGCCCTGATGAGACCTTAGCCTGGCTGCTGCTTGAGTATGAGACACTAGACATATTGGCTTGCTTAAAAAGAGAAAGAGCAGAAAAATAATGCTCTGTGAGGGTCACTCAGAAATCTTCTTTCACACTGGTTTGAGTCCTGATATTCTGTCTTTGGCTCATTGCCCTCCTCATGCTCCAGGATATATAGATTCCCCCTGATTTCGTCTCTCTTGGTCCCCTTTCCTCTCCTCCAGTCTCCTTGAAGTGTCTGTGGACAGTCCCCCTAGAGACAGGGGTGACACTGCTCTTGGCTCTTGCCTGAGGATGAGGCAGACACTTGAACCCTATACCTGGACATGTGGTCCCAGAGTGCTCGCACACTCGCTCACTCTCTCCTCTCTCTCCTCTCTCTCTTCTCTCTCCCCTGTCTCCCCTCTCTTCTCTCCCATCTCTCTCTCTCTCTCTCTCTCTCTCTCTCTCTCTCTCTCTCTCTCTCTCTCCCCCACCCCGAGGATTCTACCTCCTCTAATCTGGCTAGAATCAGTCTGAGGCTCAGACTTTAGAAACCAAGTGCTAAAATACAAAGCTTCACATTGTTCAGGATGCTTCACCTCTGTTACATAGATAGATACACATTTCTTCCAACTCTAAGCCCCCTCCTAAGATGACATGTAGCCTCCCTGCTACCTGCCTGCCTGCAGAGACTGGACTAACTGGCTATGCTGTCATCCAGACCATCCTCAGACTTCTAATCTGAGCAGAGCAACCTCTTTGGTAAAATAATATACATTTGACAAAATCCCAAAGACCCAGGCAACACTGGTGAGAACAGGGAATCTGATGGTAAGGACTTCCATGTGGATGCTTAGCTGACTGTCCCTCTCCCTCACTTTCTGTCTCAGTTTAACAGTATAGCATTTTATGTCCCCCTTGTTCTGCCTTCTGGAAAAGGAAAACAACAAACATACTGTCTAAATCAGTCTAGAGCTAGGATATAAACTCTTGAGGGCAGATTATTGTGTATTTTGTTCATGGCTACATCCCCACTACCTAAAATAGAGCCTGGCAATAAGTAGATATTCAATATATATTCAATAAATGAATGAATAAACCAATGTTTCTGCTATCACTTCAATGTATGTGTCCCTCCAAAAGTCATATGATGGAATCAAATAACCAAGATAATAGTATAAGAGAAAGAGCCTTTGGGGAAAATGTTTAGGTCATGTTCGCTTCATCCTTGTGAATGAGATTAGCACTCATATAACAGAGGGTGAAGAAAGTGCCCTTGTTCCTTTTTGCTCCTTCTGCCTGTTAAGATACAGTAGGAAGTCACCACCAATTTAGATGATACCTTCCTCACAGACTTCATCCCTAGAACTGTGAAAAATAAATTTCTATTATTTAGAAGTTACTTAGTCTGTGACATTTTGTTATAGCTGCAGTTACTTTGTCTCTCATCTTCCCTTTCTTCCTGGAAAACTTCCTTATGCACAACCAATCTCAGAGTAAAATCTAAGTCACTGAACAGAGCCTTCAAGGACAGAGGATCCTTCAGTCTAAGTAGGGCAAGGAAGGAGAGAGGAGACCTCTCTAGGTTTCTGTAATTAATGGCTAAACCAAAACAGCACTCTTTAAGCAGTTTCTAAAGATGAAGAATAATCTGGTGATTTAGAAATGAAATAAAATGACCAAAATATTCCAGAGAATTCCAGAGGGAGATGAAGCAAACAAACAAAAGCTTTCTCCTAAATCATTCTCAGCCTTGGAGTATATGGCCTCCAAACTAGAATCTGCCCACAGATACCCACTATCCTTCACCATTTCCCAAGTCAGCTGAGCACTGTGCGAGTAATACCATGACAAGCCGGCTGGGACAAGCTGGGTGCACAGGACAGAACTGACATCAGAAGAAAATAAATGCATGCAGCTAGGCATGTGAACAATCACTGGGGCAAGCTACCCCTCTTCAGAACTTTGACATACCTGGCATGTCCCCTTTATAGCATGCAGTGGTTCCCTACCACCTGTTCTCTACACACAGCTCATAGCTACCATCATATTGAGCGGGGAAGAGTTTAAAGCTTTCTCTGTAAGATGAGGAACATAATCAGGATGTCCACTTTCAGCAATTTATTCTTTTTTTACCACATTTATTCAACCTACTATTGGAATCAATCAAGAGAAAGAAATAAAGGTCACCCCAAATCAGAAAAGAGGAAATCAAACTAACGTTTGTAAATTATATAATCTTTCTGTAGAAAACCCCTAAGATTTTACCAAAAAACTGTTAGAACAAGTAAACAAATTCAGCAAGGTTCCAAGACAAAGTCAACATACAGAAATCAGTGGCATTACTACATCCCAATAAATAAACAAATAAATATTTACAATAGCTATAAAAATATGTAACAATAAATTTAACCAAAGAGGTAGAGAATCTCTACATTCTCTGCACACATTTACTTGGGTTGGCTATGTGCCTGGGCATTGGAAAGGCAGAGAAGAGCAAATTTATCCCAGCCTTTAGAAAGCCCATGACCAAACCTCTAACTAAATGCAAGAACACAGTCAGTGTGAAAAGCTGCTGGAGCACAGAAGAAAGAAAAGATTAATTTTTAATGAAGATTCAGAGAACTTCACTGCAGAGATGACATTTGAGCTGAAACTTGGGGGGAGAGAAAGTTTTGCAGAACATTGTGAGCTGAGGACAGAGCAGCAAAGGGATGTTCAAAAGTATATATTGGTTTGCTGGGGTTGCTGTAACAAATTACTCCAAACTGGGCAGCCTAACACAACAGGAATTTATTCTCCTGTACTGCACAATACCAAAAACTCAAAATCAAGGTGTCAGGAAAGTTGATTTCCTTTTTGAGTCAGAGGAAGATCTGTCCTATGCCCCACCTCCTGCTTCTGGTAGTTGCTACCAGTCCTTGGTGCCCTTTAGGTTATAGATTCGTTATGACCCCAGTCAGCCACTGTCTTCTGATTCACATCCCTGTATGTATGTCTCTATGTCCTCTCCTCTATGAACAAACTTATTAAGTCCACCATAAATCAGGGCTGATTTCATCTTGAGATCTTAAC
Organism: Hydrochoerus hydrochaeris; assembly: GCA_004027455.1. Classification (NCBI taxonomy): domain Eukaryota; kingdom Metazoa; phylum Chordata; class Mammalia; order Rodentia; family Hydrochaeridae; genus Hydrochoerus; species Hydrochoerus hydrochaeris. Next base: position 97,681 of record PVLA01004910.1, read on the forward strand.
TAATTATACCTGTAAAGCCCAATCCCTTCAATAGGATCACATTCTGAGGTTCCAGGTGGAAAATTAATTTTGAGAGAACATAGTTAAACTATTGCAGTTGATAAACAGATGCAAAAAAAAAATAGTTTGACCTCTGATGTGTTGTGGCATATTCAATGATATAGATATTTACTCCACCCAGATAGGCGACAAGAATATGTTGCTGGATCCTGTCTCAAATGGGCTCAAAAATGATTCAGATCCTAAATCTTAATGCCTACCTTTTGAGAAATGGCTTATAGATATCACCTTCAGGTGGGAAAAAAAAAAACAGTATTGAAGCTTCTAACAAGCCAGTGAATTTAAATTACCCTTTAGTCCTCAAGTTTCTGTCCATTCAAAGTTCAAACTCCAATTCCAACATTTCTCAGAGTTTTCTAAGAAAACAAGTGAAGCTCTCTCAAGTTCCTCCCTCCTTTCTCTCCTTCCAACAGGGTACATCAAGTTCTGAACAGAAAGGAGGTCTCAGTGAAGTATGAAATGAAACAAATCTGCAGGCAAACAGCAAAGAAAGCTGGTATATTTTTAATATGCAGGCACCATTTCGGGGATTGTGGAGAAATTTTTGTCTCTTCATACTGAAAAACCACTGCACTGGAAAAGAAACCAGAAATGTGTGGCAGGGGTGGGGGTAGAGACACAGTGCTCTCCGTTCAGCATAGGCACTTTTTACAGAAGCTAATGATTAAAGGATAAGTGTAGGGAACCACAATATTTCTAAAAGTTTCAAAATCACTCAAGGTGGTAGATTTTTTCCCATAAAGTGTCTACAAATCTGTCACCTTGACACTCTGTTCAAACAGGGTAGTGTCTTAAGAAATGACTTTCTTTTCTGGATCACTCACAACACTGGCCTGACATTGGTTCTATTTTCTGCATTGGTGTGAAAACTGCTACAAAAACAGCTGCATCTGTTTTCAGCACAACAGCTGCAAGCACCCAGAAAAAGTGGCCTTCATCCTCTGAGGCTGAGACCCTTAGGCCACCCTCTCTGGCCTCTAGTTTCTGGCCATTGCTTAGGAATTTCTTTACTCCATAGAGGCAAGGGGAAGTGACAGGGCCTCAGCACCACAAGTCTGAGAGCAGGTTTGATTGCCTAGTCCAAACCTTTCTTTCTACAAATGAAACACTGAGAAACAAAGAAGGAAGGGATTTGTCCTAGACTAAGGAACAACTGTCAATTGCTTTAGCTATTTGGCAACTCAGCCTTTCTATTGTTTTGGATATTCCCTATCTAAGAGCCTTGATGAAGACAGGAGCCCATCTTGCACAGCAGAAGCTGAAAATGCCAGATAATGGCATTTCATAGCCAGGGCGTGGGCACTTCATCCTATTTCTGCCATTCAAACACTCCTGTCCTATGTTATAACTGGGAAATAGTAATTCAATGAAAAGGAGAAGATTTGGGTATTGTTCCTGGCTGTAAAAATCTTCATTCAATGAGCTACCTAATATTCTTTTAACCCATCTTTTATTTTTCTCCCTAGTCTTGTTTTGTTGCTCATAAATAAAAACCGTGACCAATGCCAAACATTAGAGTTGGTTGGGCAGGAATAGGCCTTCCAGAATCTGGGATGATTTGTTTGGCATAGTTTAGCTGAATGCAGTAAAAAATTAGCCACAGTAGGTATGAGAGAGGTAATTCTGTCCAAAAACAAGGCCAACCATTGCATTTTTACCTGTGGTCACCTAGGAAGGAATACCTGTTGAATATGAGGTTTAGGACATGAACCAATTACCACATGGAGTAATTTTTTAAAACATGACAAAGTCAAGATCTTTAGGATAAACTACTTATTTCTAATAGTGTTGATTTTTTTAAGTTAAGAATGAAGAGCACAAATCCCTAAACTTTCAACACAAGGCACAAAATGAAAAACAAAAATTTTCTGTGTACTAGAACAATCTCTTTTGTATTATAGTCACAATGCTATAATAAAGAAAAATCATTGCAAAATTTGATCCTGCAGAAAGGTAAATTCTAAGGTTAGTTTGATTTGCAGCCCTACACTGCTGCTTAGGTGGAAATTAGAACATTGATTAGGAAAGAGGTAGATCTAAGCATTGCAATCAAGATTTACGGGATGATTCAGATGACTCAAAGAGCCCTGAATATCTAAACTTATTGATTCCTATCTGTTTTGTCAGCCCTGTCAGTCCCTCCTTACCATCTGATCCATCTATCCTACCTTGCTTAAAGATCCTACAGTGCTCTAACCTGAGGACATTGTCTTGCAGGAAGAAATCAATTCTTTTCATGCCCCACCCTTTCAGCTCTTCATTATCTGTACATCTAGAGTTAGATCACAATGTGTCCCTGGGACAAGGTGAGGTAGAAAGGTGAAGTCTAACATTCCTGTCTAATATCTGAGGGAAAAGTTTGTAAACAAAAGTACATGGTTTCAATAATAGATATTGGCAGAGACCTGAGAAACATATTAAGGGTAGATTGTGGGGCTGCTAAGCCAGTAAGGGAGAAACACAATTTTACTGGCATTAAAGACGGAATCCAGGGCCCTGGATATGCAAACCATGGGCTCTACTTCTGAACTCTATACCCTGGGTACCAGGGAATTATTTTCATATTTTAGTACCAGGAATCAAACTCAAGGACCTTGTTCTTGCCAAGCAGGCACTAATGCCTCTGAACTAAGTCCCCAGCCCAAGAAATACAATTTTAGGGCCAACTGAATTCATTAATATGGTGGCACTGGCTTTGTCATTATGCATTTGAAGTACTTGCTTGAACAACTAGGAGTTATTTTAATTGTTTGTTGGGTAGATTAACAGAAACCTGAATTCAACTGAGATGTCAGAAATTACAAAATATTATTTAAAGGAAATAAATTCAAAAATTTAGGGAGATAGGAATGTTGAAGTGGATTATTTATGAATGCTTTCTCACCTCTAACTATATCTCCTGAGAGGACCCAAAACACACTACCTAAATCAAAACAATGGTCTGTACATTTATGAGAGGAGTGCTAATATTTTCATAAAAAGCTAGAGTGGCAGTTCTCTGTAAACCAGGGATGCTTGTTTAGAAAAAAATCTGTGATTGAAATGAAATGCACAATTTCGGTGGGATTGAGAAGATTACAGTGCAGAAGAACACTAATTACCAGGAGCTCATTGAGTTTGGCTATCATACAGACAGATGGCCAGACTTATAGTCAGAATGGCCTGACCCATAGAGATCTTTGGAATAGGGTCCAAAAAATAAAAAGAGTAAGGCCCTAATTTTGATTTGATAGGCCTGACATAGAGAGGCTAATTTCTGTCATCATAACTGAGAGCTGCAAACCTATAAAACAAAGTCCATAGCAGACCATCTAACAACAATTCACCAATCCTACCTCCTTCTTCTTTTTTAACAGCAGTCCAATTGAGGCCTCTGAGAAAGAATTCCTTCCTAAAAGAAACCTAAAAACTAAAAACAAAAACAAGTCTCAAGAAGCAACAGTCCCTTTTCTTTTGTACATAACCCATATGTGCCTTTGGCAGCCAGATTAGTAGCCATCTTGAAACCACAAAGGGAAGTAAACTAAAACACTAAGAAGTAGGAAGAGTGAAGAGCTCAGGTCCTCAACAATATTTTTGAACTACTGAGTTAACCAGTCCTTTGATTAATCCATGAAGCTTAAAAGCCCAAGAAAGCCTTTGTGCTTTATTATTTCTATCAACAAAATTTAAAATGTCTTACTGTTACATGGCTCCTCATACCTGAATCAGTTCTCTATTAGAAAAGGAAGAATTGCATATACTTGAGTAAGAATCTTGCAATTACGTGGCAACTATACCTCAAATCATTCTCCTAGAAGTCCTCAAAGACTCTTACAGCCATTTATCAGAGTACTTGTATTAGAGAAAAGAAAATAATCAGTGTCATTCTGAAAATTATTAGACACTGGCTAAAATAACAGCAAAACCTGAAGACTTAGAACACTATTATGGTGTCATAATGGGTACTGATAAAAGTGAGGCAATAATAGCCTCCTTCAGGGTAGGCCTAGCTAAATCTCAACTCCAGCTAGCGGTGGGATCAAATGGAAGAGCTATATCAGTTCATTCTCTCCAAAGTTGCAATGATATAACATTTCAAGAGTCTCTCTGAATTTTGGAAGTTACATGTACTGCATTTTTGTAGTTACCACAGGTCATTTTCTAGGAGACCAGGAATGCTGCCAAATTTTGAGAGAAGTACAGTATAAGAGAGTTCTCTTATACTGGCCCAAGATATAGTATAAGCACCTCTTCATTTGGCCCTTCCAAAGTATTTGAAGTGCATTTGGCAGATCAGGGTGCCACACTGAGTTTAAAGCAAGACAAGAGAATCATAGAACATATCGCTGAGGTTGGTAGAAAGCCAAGTCCTTGTAAGCAAATTATGATTCTCCTTTTAAGATATATCTCTTAGTGAACTAGGAATGTAATTCTGAAGTACAGCACTTGTGTATCATGCATGGAGCCTCAGCTTCAATCTCTAGCTCCCCCTACAAGCTTCCACTCTCTTCCCCTCCCCACCCACACACATGCACACACACACAAAGAAATAGCTTTGCACTTGCTCCTGGGCTCTTTTCATTGTGCAACCTGAGCTACTCATTCTGAGCAGGGTATTATCTTATCCATCTCCTATTATCTATGGAAGAAATGATGTAAATTGAACTTAATGGTACAAGTGAGCTCCCTAAACATATGTTCTCTGTGTGCCTATTCCCATTTTGTTACCTCTCATTCAACTCATTTCCATAGCTGAGATACTGTCATGTGGAATGCAGTATATTCTTGAACCATGAAGAATGCTATTTCTTACCTATCCAGAACTCATGAGTCCAAAGGATGGAAGTGGGAATGGTACTTCTCACTATCACACTAAGCGATGTGTTAGTGAAGTTTGTGCTCTTTACAAACCTGAGCATTGCAAACTTAGACATTTTCTCACTCGAGGAAGAATGTTTTTACTGAGAAACACAATAACTAGTTCACTGAATTAACAGTTAGGAGAGTAAATATTCTCAATCAAAAAGAATTACAATTGCTGCAACCCACTGAGGCCGCAAAAAAAAAAAAAAACATGACTTGAACGCAAGCGATCCTCTATAGCAGTGATGGCGAACCTTTTAGAGGCTCGTGCCCAAACTCAACCCACTTACTTATCACAAGTAAACCTGAATACTGAGGTAGAAAAAACAACTTGTCCATGAACATCTTTAGTTTTAAAGAAAAGCAACATGTATGCCATAGGTCTACCATGCTTCAACTTTCAGTGCTAGTGAACTGATTTCGACCATTGCAATCACAAATGAACTAAACTGCCAAGGGAACAAACCCTCAGAAATGAATGTTTGCATCACCCATCAGTTATAAAAAAAAAAAACAGGACTGGCTGAGTTTTGAATGAAAAGAAACAAAGATAAGTCAGTGAAGAAGAAACTATTAAATACCAGCAACAGTGAAAACAAGGAATCCTTGTGTATTATCTTCCACATTAATCGTCATTCTTTCCCTTTTCCCTCACTTTTCTTTCAGACTATGTTCACTATGTTTAGTCTTAAACTTTTGTCTATAAATTACGAATATTAATACAAACTCATGCTAGAAGATCTAAAGAAGAACATGATTTCAAGAACTACAGATCCTAAATTTGAAGCTAGATACAGATGAGATACAGGGAGAAAATAAGCTGTTTTTGCTTAAGCAAAATATAACCACGCTCTACTAGGAAAAAACTTTTTTGTCTTTTTATTTTTATTTTAACATGAGAAAAGAATAAAAATGATGATACAGAATTTCAAAACAAAATAATAAGAGATTAACAATGGTTAACATATTACATATTGTTATCTTCAAGTAGTTGCTCAGATTATAAGACATTGGCATGAAAAAAAATGATCAAACAATGAAAGCACAGACCATTCACTTTGATGAACCAATAGAAATTAGTAGTATAATTATCTATGATATATATATATATATATCATATATATACATATGATAGATAATAAAATATATAAAATCTTTTCCCTTCTTTCCTTTACCTTATTCTCAGTTGTCCTTTCTTTCTGAGTAGTTTCCTCCCCACTCACCCTCACAATATCTGTTCTACATTTTGGATCTTATTTACTTTTTTGGATATTACATTAGAAAAACAATATAATGATTACACATGTGACTCTAATTTATTTCAGCTATGGGCATGGTCTCAAGTTACATCCATTTACCTATGGAAGCCTTGAATTTATCCTTCTTTACAGCTAGTTAGTACTCCACTGCATAAAAATAACATATCTTTTTATTCATTCCATAGTTGATGGGCATTTGGGTTTCTTCCAAGGCTTAGTTATTGCAAATCATGCTGCTGTAAACATGAGTGCATATATATCACTGTGGTATGATTTTAATTTTTCTGGGAAAACAGCCAGAAGGGAAATACCTGATTAAATGGGACCTACAATCCTAATTTTTTGAGGGATCTCCACACTGATTTTCACAGCGGTTGTACCAGTCTACACTCCCACCAACAGTGGAAGAGGGTTTTCTAGGTCTATTTTGTTTCCAAATGAATTTTAGGAATGTTTTCTCTAGATCTGTGACATATACTATTGATAGTTTGATCAGGATTGAATTAAATCTGTGTAACAGTTATGGGAATATGGCCATTTTCATAATGTTGGTTCTTCCTATCCATGAATAAGGGATATCTTTCCATTTTCTGATACCCTCTTCAATCTCCTTTATCAGAGTACTATCATTTTCAATATTTAGACCTTTTACATCCTTTGTTTTTTGATGCAGTTATGAAAAGTATTTTTTCCCTAATTTCTCTCTCTTTGAGATTGTTGTTTGTGTGCAGGAATACTATTGATTTATGAGTGTTGAATTTGTATCCAGATATGCTGTTGAATTTCCTTATTAACTCTAGTAGTGTTTTAGTGGAATTCTTGGAGTCTTCTATGTAAGTATCATATCATCTGCAAATAATGATAATGTAACTTCTTCTTTTCCTATAATTATTCCTTTTATTTCTCTATCTTGTCTAATTCTCTGGCTAATATTTCCAGAACTATATTGAATGGTAGTGGTGATAGTGGACATATATCTTGTTCCTGATTTTAGAATGAAAGCGTTTGCTCTTTCTCCATTTAGTATACTGTTGGCTATTAGTTTGTCATAGATGGCTTTTATCATGTTGAGATAGAGACCATCTATTCTGATTTTCTCTAGGGTTTTTATCATGAATAAATGCTGAACATTATCAAAAGCTTTTTCCGCATCTATTGTTATGATCATGTGATTTTTCTTTGGCTCTGTTGATGTGGTGTATTACATGTATTGATTTGTGTATGCTGAACCATCCCTGTACTCCTGGGATGAATCTCACTTAGTCATAATGCATAATCTTCTTAATGATTTGCTGAGTTCTGTTTACTAGTATCTTATTGAGGATTTTGCAACTATGTTCATTAGGGAGATTAGCCTGTAGTTCCTTTTCATTGGTACTTTCTCTGATTTTATTCCTCCAGGAATGCGTTAAGGAATATTGCTTCCTTTTCAATTTCATGAAAGAATTTGAGGAGTGTTGGCATTAAATCTTCTCTAAATTTTTGTGGCATTCAGTAGTGCATCCATAAGGACCTGGGCTTTTCTTTGTTGGTAAATTTGTAATTATGCTTTCAATTTTATTAACTGATATTATGTTATTCAGAATTTTTGTATCTTCTTGATTCAGCTTTGATAGTTCATGAATACCTAGGAATCTGTCCATTTCTTCTATGATTTCCATCCTATGGGAGTAAAAATTTTCAAAGTAGGTATTGATGATCTTCTGAATTTCCTCAGGATCTGTAATGATTTTGCTTTTTTCATTCCTCAGTGCACAAATTTGAGTCTTTCCTTTCCTTTGCATGATAAGGTTGGCTAGGGGTTTAACAATTGTGTTTATTTTTTCCAAAAACTTGATTCATTAATTCTTTGTATTGTTTTCTTAGCTTCTCTTAAGACAAAGTCTTAGAAGCCATATGTGCTGGTTTCTTCTCATTCTATGTTGGTCAAATCACATTACAGAGTCAGCCCAAATTTAAGGAGCTGGGAAATAGATTGTACTGTATATAGGAAAAGACAGTCTCACATGGCAAGCAAACATGCACACAGTGAGAGTAGAACATACTGAAATCATTTTTGCAAGCAATTTGTTATTTATTTAGATAATGATAAACAAAATGTGCAAAATCCAGAAGAATAAGATCCAGGCACTCAAACACTGCCAGACCTCTGTCTCTCCCTATCTCTCATCAGCTCAGGTTTACAGGGCCTTTGTAGACCATGACCATGGAACAGCTCCATACAGCTTGAGTAGAATGAATTCTCCACAGAAAAGGGGGGGGGGACTCTGTTAACTAGACGAAAGAATAAAAGGGCACTTAACAGACAATGGTAGAGGCAGACCCAGAATTCAGGTATCATATTTCCTGGGCCTGGGCTCTTTCTAGTCTTGTACTTACCTACAACTGCTTAGTATTTCCAGATGGAAAGAAAAAAGGGAAGTGTGATTCTAACACCCTCAACACTACTTGGCAGTAAGTAAATTTGTCCCCCTTCCCCTTAGAAGGAACAACACTTTGGAAAGTAGAGCTGAACCTGTGCTGAGTTTCCCCAGCAAGTAATTCATATGCTCTTGAGAGTGTGGTGTTTTTCTGTTTAGAACTGAGCAATAGGAAGGACACTATCAACTGCATTCCTCATATCACTGTGGACTTAGCCTCTTTAAACACTGAGGTTTGAAGCTGTGCATTCCCCATCTATGCTTCTTCTCTCGGAACTCAGGTTAAGGAGACAGGTAAATTCACGTGTAATCCAACTCTCAATTTGTATTAGCCAAGTCCTTCAATCTCCCTGCACCTCAAAATATGTATCTGTAGAAGAGTTGCCATTCTCTGCCTTGTAAAAGAGTTGTGAGGATTGAAACAGATAACATATACATATTACCTGCCACAGAGCACATCCCTTGAAGGAATTAGTTTCCTCCCTCTGTGACCAGGACAGACTCACATAATGTTCCATCCTGCCAAATTCAAAACTGCACCTTAACAGATTCCTTCTGTCTCCATGGCTCATGTGCCTGTATCCCCATCACACTGGGACTCTCAGTTTATGCTCTTTGCTTTTGCATTCAGCATCCTGATTTCCTCTCTGTGGGTTCTGTGTTGATTTTCCCCAGTGGAACCCACTCTATATGGCACACAACCCAGAAAAGAAGATGGAAGAGGAGGAGTATAGAGGCCTCTCAGGTCTCTGTGGAAGCAGGACCTTGAGGAGGAAGAGCCCTGAGGCTCCAAAGTACAGCTGGACAGACTCTCTTAGCCTCTCAGAGTTCAGTTCTCTTAAATGACTCACAACTCCAGCCACTGAAAGATCTGCCTATTTCTTCTCAACAAGACTTTATTCTGTACCTTCAGATGTTGCCTATGATCCAAGCTGACCCCTTTCCCAGATTCTGAGTAATCTTACCCTCCATTAAATTCCACTCCTGATCCCCCTGGAGCCTTGTTAATTAATCACAAAGTTGTCATCACACTCTTAACCCATCTTCCTTCACAGGCACTGTGACCCAAGAGCTCTTCCCACATGTTAACAAGTTTTGAAATGCCCTACTCAGATCATTTTAACTGTGCATTGGCCCAGGCTCAGACACAATCCACTCTGTCCTACCCTGCCTAAGGCGAATATGGCCTCTCCATGTCTTCAGTCATTATTAGGGAAGAGGTAATAAAATGATGAGCTCATGGATATGTACAAAGGATTCTCTCAGTCATTAATAAAAGCTTTTGGAGCAAGACTCTATGCTCCATGTATCTTTCTTAATGCTGGGAATACAGTTATGAACAAGAGATCAAGTGCGCCAAATCACTTGTTTAAAAACAAGTGATTTTTAAAACTTGACTATGCATTATAAATACCTGGAAAATGCTTAAAATCTCAATATTCAAGTAGTATAAGATCAAATAAAATTTCCTATTATTGTTTTTAAGTTTTTCAAATGATTCACAGTACAGATATTTCTTTTGATCATTCTTCCTCATGTCTCACTGGAAAAAAAAAAAAGAGAAAAATACCATACTACTGTCTAATGAAGAGATCAAATCTTGTAGTTGGAGTTGTGATGTTGGCACTTCAAATGTAAACAAGATTTCCCTGAAGGAAAGAGAAAGTTTGATCAATTCATATCTTCTCTCATCTGAAGGGCCTGTTGCCTTGTAGAAACAAGGAAAGGGACTGACCTTGAATAGGTCACATCATCTCTAGTTGACCAGATCTACAGTAACTTTACCCACTAATGTTACCACCTTGTTCATAAAAGTCTCCAAGCCAACAAATAAGCTTATGCCTCAATTCACTTCTTTTTTTCTTCTGTAGTTCAGACGTGATGAGGAGTCTCCTACTAACTCCTACTAACAACACACTTGCCCGGTGTGCCAATCAGAGCACGGGACTAGGAGTTCCTTAAATTGGAGACAAAGTTCTAAGAAACACCCCCTTTGAGCAGGTGGTTCCTTAGCCTCAGCTAAGCCTGTGACTGGTATTTGGACCCAGATGCTCCTTATCCAAGGAACAATGCTTCATGCAAGAGAGGGGGGTACAAGAATTATTCTTTCTCCCCTGCAGCTGGCTTGAAACCAATACAGACCTTTAGGGAAGTATAGAGAGCCTTTTCCCAGCCTCATCACAGTCTAAGAAATTTACATTTGTAATCCCATGGAAACACTATTGGAATATCAATAAGTTAACTCTAATCTACCACTTCCAGTGCAACCCACAGCAAGAATAAAGATACTAGAACATATTTATAGTTATTGGGAGCCAAGAGGTCCTAAATCTGGCCAGAATGGAGATTTATTGGAACAAAGGCTTCTACCCAAGGGCTAACCTGAATTTTATTAATTCATGAAGAAGGAAGTGAATTCAGGACGAGTGACTGTTAAGAATGGTGGAAAATACATGAGTACTGTGATCTGGGCTAGCTATAAGGCCTGAAAGCACCTCTGCAATATGCAGAGAAAATGATTACTGAAAGACCAATCTGCATAACACAATTGAGGTAGCATTTAATGTTTGGGGGCCAGTGCTTCAGCTCTGATGTGCACATTTTTCTGCCCTGGGAAGTCATGGCCTCTTATGGCTTGATGGCTTGATCCCAGTTGACAGCCCTAGAACGATGGCTTTTCATCCCACCCAGCTCAACCATGTTTTTGGGAGTCATGGGGTGGGAAACAGTGACTGTCATCTATCTTCAAAGATGCATCAACACCTCAGCTAGCCCTATTTACATCACTTAGAGCCAACTGAAGGGAAAAGGAAGTGGCCTCGCCAGCTCTGTCCATGGCAGTACATAGAGATAGGGCCAGGTTTAGCCAAAATGGAGATAACTGCTCTTTGTTCAAGGAGAGTCATCCAGGTGATCCTCCACATGGAAGCTGACAGCAGGAAGAAAACCTGGATCTGAGATCCTGGTATTCGCATTCCTCACACAGAAAGCAGAGGTATGAGAGGCAATGTAAATGATAGCTTAACTGGGTTTTTAGAACTCTTGATTCTGGCATCAGTTCTCTCACAAACGAGCTGATTAACCTTGTCACATCTCAATCTTTCTGGGCACACCTCTTTTCTGTAAAAGGATAAACTAAAAGCTATCTGAGGTGCCTCAGAGGCTAAGAGTAATTGCCCACCCAACTGGCCAAGAGCACTCATGTGAATAAGGAGGAGGATGGAAGAGATTGTACCCAAAGGAATTGGGCAGTGATTTCTGTTCAGGGTCAGATGCTTTACTCGCCTGGCTGATGTACCAAGCCATTTGCCAGGTGAGCAAGTAAATATGGGAAAGTGATTAAAGATCTATCTGGTCCCTTGATGGGTCTGCAAAGATTTGGCAGAGCAATGTCTTCTTCCCTTGGGAATTCTGCCCTGGACCCAAAGGTGAGAGTAAAGCTTAAGAGGCCTCAAAAGCCCCAAGACTCTGCTCATTTCCAATTTGAAGTTGTCAAAATTATAGCTTGAATTCTGAGTGGCCTTAGTCTCAAGGGGCTGATGGCTCCTCCTGGCTGCCTGAGAAAATTATTCACTTGGATAAACCCAAATTAAACTTGAGAAAGTAGCATATTTCTCTTTGTCCCCCAAAAGTCTAGAGAGTTTCTGTGCTGTCCCACCCTTCCATGTCTATCTTCCCTCCTCCACCATCCCCAAGTCATTGCCCTGTAAAATTCTCAAGTCCCTTCCATCTCCAGAGTTTGTCAGAGACATTGGAGGATACATTGAAATCCAGTAGGACAAGAGCTTATTGTGAGATCCATTCACAGGGATGACTGGCACAGAAAAAAAAAGAAAAAGAAACCCATAGGCCTTGCAAATAAAAGCCAGGTTTCTCACAGACTTCACAGGACTCAGTGAAGACTCTAGGAAATCTCTGACACCCTACCTCCATAATGCACCTATTATTTGTGAAAGATTCTCCCTAACTGCCTCAAAAAAGAGAGGGTTGAGGAGAGGCTGATTCTAGAATTCCCAGGGATTTCTCATTTTTTGTCTACCTATCCTCCTGTTCCCTTTCTGTGCCTGACTAGTCTAACTGTAGGACCCAATCTGAGCCAATCAAGTTCTTCATTTTAGGAGACTAAAGACTTGAGCATAGTCACATAGGGACCAGGCAGTTGGAGCTCATGGCATTCATTGTCTTGGAGGCCAGATTCAGAATGATTTACTAGTGATGACCCTAGAGCTGCTCTGTTTTATCAAGTTTCCCTTTAGTTCTGTGAAAAATTGATGGCCCTCACCCTGAGCTGGCTGGAGTTAATTCAGTTGTATGTCCCTAAGAAACATAAACGGTAAGAGCTTCTTTAACAGCCATCTTTTACTCCATCCCAATACTTAAACACTGTTGCAATCACCTTTTTTAAATTTTTTCAACTATTTCCTTTGGTAAAAAACACTTGAAAATAGACATCTTCACTTCCCCACCCCCTCTTCACCTGGCCAACTCCCATTCTTTCTTCAAGTCCTGAGACTGCAACAATCTTCCCTTACCATCACCTCTTGCACCCCTTTTCTAAGTTAAGTACCCCTGAAATGCAACCCTATTGCACCAATACATCTGCTATAGCAACATGCTGAGTACTTTATCTATCCTTTCCCCTCTGGCAATGTGTTAAGTTTGGCCTACATTGGCTGCAATTTCTTGAGGGAGGAGCTATAGTTGGTTTGATGATCTATCTACACCACACAGTACAGGGCCTAGAACACAGAAAGCACCGAGTAAATGTTTATTGAATGAATAAATGAATGAATGAAGATATATACCAACCTCTCTTTCTTCTCACAGTAAAATAATAGAAATTAATTACCTTCCCAAATTATTATTCATCTCAGAATACAATCAGCCAGTCAATAAATTAGTACTAATTGATATGCAAAAACTGTATTAGGCTATGCACCTGGGACAAGGATGCAAACATAGGCAAGAGGGGAAGGAACTATTTCCTCATGAAAAACATTACCTTTAATATACAACTATTAAGTTCCTTTTTGCCTGGTCCAAAGTAATCTATGCCTCCATTTTCTGTATCTTAAAAATGGACACTTAAGAATTACTGTTAATGTAGGCAGAGATTGTAGCTTAGTGGTAAAGCACTTGCCTAGCATGCCTTAGGTTCAATCCTTGACACAATAGAGAAAAAGAGAATTACCACTAGTGATTGATTGGGTTTTCAACAAGCTCCTGAATCAATGGGTAGAATTTAGAATAATGCTAGACTCAAATGAGGTGGAAACCTTTGGGCAAAATTCCACATCCAGGCTGGCTAATGCTTTGGGTCCCTAATCACTTCATCTCTGCAGAAGATCATAGATCAAAGGGTGCCAGGCCAGGAGAACAGGAACAGGGGATCTCTGAGTCTCTTTTGCTGGAAGAGCCTGTTGCTGTCATCCCAGCTACTCTTGTAGGTGTTGAATTAAGAGACAGCCCTCTCCCCCTGCCTGCAGGCTAGCAATTACAGACCAAATTGTCTCCTGCAAGAAGCATTGTCACCCTGGTGTCATTTCAGCATACAGTAAATTGCACTGCCCATCAGATTGCTGGAGGCCTGCTCTTGCTGGCAGCTCACGTGGCTCCCAGAAAGAGACTACTCAGATGTGCAGACAAGTCAGCCAAGCTGCAGCCAGCACTGGGAGTAACCCTTCAGGCTGAAAAAGCATCATTCTGTCATTCAAGGACCCAGGGCACACCTGAAAGGGCACAGTTTCAACAAGGCACCAGTGACACCTCTGCTAGCATTGTCTCCTGTTTGTCAAATCCTCGTAGAGAGCAGGACAAACAATTCAGAGAGATTCAGAGGAACCATGCCATAAATGTGGAGTCTGTTATTCTACATGTTCATAACCCACTCTGTGTGTGTGTGTGTGTGTGTGTGTGTGTGTGTAGATGTGACAGACAGAGACAGACAGACAGACAAAGGCAGACAGAAACAGACACAAAGACAAAGACATAGATACAATAAACTCTGACACTGCCTTATTCCAGTCCTCCTCATCCCGTGTCCAGACCATTTCAGTAACCTATTAATGGATCTCCTAACTCTGTATTCTCCCCACAATGCCACATGGCAGTCTTCTTTCATCCTACAAAACTCATCCTTCAAAATCATAGACCTGATTGTGTCAAATGGTAGGAAATCAAGTTTAGTATATACCCTGGCCTCAAACTACCTTGTCAAATGTATGACTCCTTGGCATCCTGTACACCCACCAAGGTGGAGACATCTCTGCTGTCATGTACATCACCATTTTGAATGCTGAGACTCTACAGGAATATTAAGTTTCAACTTAATTATCTCCTGCTTCATGACACCTTCCCCAAATCCACCCTCACTCTGGAAGCGGGAACGTATCTCTTCTTCCTCTTAAAGACAGAAGATAGCCAGCATTTATTGATATGACTGTTACATGATTTACATTTAACATGCATCATATTAATATTATTATCCCCATTTTACAGATAAGAAACCTAAAGATTAGGTGATTTTATTATAGTCAGCTAAGTTAGGTAGAAATATGATGGACAATCAGGTAGAGCTGGGCTCTCAAAAGACTCAACACAAGCTGTAACCTCATTACAATTGTGGCCAGAGGCACATCTGTTGGAAGCCAGGCCTCAAGATAAAGACAAAATGACTAGGTTTAAGATAAGTGGCAACACCTTGTCTAATAAAAACTGGATAGACATGAGTCACCTCAGTGGATGACCAAGACCCTCAGACTCATCCCTTACTGAGAAGTCCTTTGTTCTTTCCATGTATACACTCATGCTATGTGACTTGCTTCCTCATTGGATCAATATTACTTAAGCAGCTATACTTAGAATTTTATTGGTTGAAGATAGCCTTAACCCACACTGTACCTACATAGTTATGCTCAATAAAACTCTGAAAAGTGGGGTCTTTGGCAGCCCACTTAGGGTCTCCTCTACCTCTTAGAAGCCATATCTCTTCCCCTAATCAAATTTCCTACTCTTTACCTCCATTGTTCCTCAGACTTCTTTCTTTGATTATGGAGAACACCAATTCAGCATACTGGCTATCTAATGGGTTAGGAGTTATAATATTTCTCCTATGTCACTCCTCTATTATATTTGGAGGCCCAGCAAGATAATTGGAAAGAGGTAAGAGTTTGCCTTTGTTTCATAGATTCTGAATTGTGACTTGCTTAAGTAATCAAAAATTTTTACACCTTGTCTTTGTCAATTGCTTACACCTTGAATTTCATTCCTTTTCTTTTACATGCATGGTTTGATAGAATGTTGATAACTTTAGGTTGAGAACATAAAAAGATCTTAATATTTCTTTGATGGGACATTTTGCTTTTACAGGCAAAGTCTTATGTTCCTGTTTATGTTGCAGTTGGAATCACTAGTTAACCTGTTTGACTTGTCTGTTGTGATTTGTATTTTATCTTAGCCTCACTAGAGAATAATAGCATCCCCTAGTGGATTTTGATATAAAATGCTGTAAAATGGGTCTTCCATAAAATTTAGTTTATATTTAAAAGCAATACATGCCTATTTATGAATAAATCATGGGACCCTTCTGCCAATTAAAAGGCAATAAGCCAACAGTTGTTCTTAAGACTTAAGGAACAGGTTTCACTGGGACAGGGGGACCTTGATTATCCCCATACACCTTTTTCTGATCTCATTTTTTATCTTTTCCTGCCACTTTGTACTTTCGTTTTTTGGAGGCATGTAAGATTATAGAAAAAAAGAACTCTGAACTGCCTCAGTTTCCCTTATGATCTGACTTCTGCTGGTGAGGAGGCAATCTTAGTTCTTGCGATTCCCCATTCGTGCCTTTACAGGCTGAGAGTGACAGACAGTGATTCATGAGCAAGTTGTCTCAAATAACTCACCATGAGTATGAAAATAAAAGATCTCCTTTTTCTGATCTCATTTCTGATCTTTTCCTGCCATTTTGTACTTTCTTTTTCTGGAGACATGTAAGATTACAGAAAAAAGAACTCTGAACTGCCCCAACTTTTTCCTCCTACCCAGCAACTAAGAACCTTTAAGTTGAGCCCATAGAAATGAGTGTTTGTTAATACCACAGACAGGAAAGTCATCTTAGATGAAGACAGTTCAGGATGTTATCTGTCCCTTATAGAACTCTAATAAACAATAGTTATTCTTCTAGCTAGTTAAATGCTTTTAGAGCATCTGCCACACTTAAATCAGAGGATAGGTTCCCCAGCACCTTTTGGTGAATCCCCATTGAAGCCAATGGAAGGAAAAATGAACAGACACACAGCTGGATTCCTTTCCAGAGACAAATCTCTGGTTGCATGGAACCAGTGAAAGTCAAAGGGTCACTGGATGGTAGCACTCTGGTGGATCCTCAAAGGTCCCTCAGTGGAAGCTGGGTCCTGACAGCCTGACTGGGTAACCGGCAGGAAAAAATTCTCCACTTATCTATCACCCCTACCTGCACTCCCTCAGTGAGGTAAGAGATAACTTTCATTGTATCCTCTGTCCCAGAGTGACCAGAGACAACGCTGTTAGAACCCACTCTTTGGCCTCCATTAATAACTGAGCCACAGGATTGGAAATTTTTTCTCTGATGGTAAGTTAGAACCTCCCCTGAAAATTTTTCTCCAACTTTTTAATTTGAGAATTCCTTATCTGGCTAAACTACATTATTGCTAGACTACCCTCCCTCTAAGAAGTCAGGATAAAACAGCTTGCAACAACTTTTTGCCTTTCACAGAGAATAAGTGTCAGTGAAGCAATTTACACTTGTGCCTTATATATGCTAAGAGTAAAATGGGGGAGGATGTTTAGTCAGCCTTTCTCTTCTTTCATGTGCATGTAGAAAATTGGTAAATGTGCCTTTACTAACATGGTAAATTGTGGTTGCTGAGCAATGGGTATAAGTTTAACCTGTGAGCTTCAGAGACATAGAAATTTTAGAATAGACATTTAATAAAACTTAGCCTTATCTTTCTGCTAAGAAAGATTGCCTATGTGATTAGGGAGACAACATGACTTTATATGTCTCTAGAAGTGACCTCTTTTGCAGGTTGAGAAGCATTCCAACTTGCCTTTTGATCAATTTTTTTCACTCTCTTTCAAAAATTAGAAAGCAGTGGTTCAGATCTCTTGGTCATTGGTTTCTTTTTTTTCAATCATTAAATTCAGATTTTTTAAATTCTCATGTTCCCTATATATTTTAATGGGATTTTCAGGTAATCTGACAAAGTACTTTCATGTGTATCATATCACACATTATTCAAAACTTCATGAGATAATGAGAAATGTATAAATTTACAAATGTAACAGAGATTCAGAAATGTTAGGTGTCCTACCTAATATTACAGGGTAATAAACTCCACATGAGGACTGTGGCCAAACTGAAAAGGAGAACTGGAGAGGAAGAGGTAGTGTGTTGGTTCTCTGCGGTGTTTCTGGTTCTCCTGTTGCTGTAGGTTCTCCTGGAGGAACTTGTTGAGCTTCTTTCCTAATATGATGGTCATTGGTTTCACTAGCAGTGCTTCCACCTTTAAACTGACTATTATTGCTGAAACCAATCATAGTTTGTGCTTCTAGAAACACATGCTAGAGTTAGGATATGAGTTTCTGGGAAAGATAGGGTCATGAGTCAGTAAAATGTGGCTAGTCTGACACAACCTATCTTCTGGTCTCTCTCCACCTGCAGTGGAGTTGATCACCTCAGGGGAACAATTGAGGATATAGATATCAAGTAGAAATTAAAGAGACTCCAATTCTTTGTCTTGTATTTCAAATGGTAGATTCAATGTCTAAATCTCTTACTCATTTAGAATGCATTCTTCAATACTGGAGATTATCCAAGCCTCACATATTGAGAAAGAGAAGTTTAATATTTTCCTACACCTGTATGGCCTGCCTACTCTCTGGAGCCAAAGTGGAATCCACAGGAAAGTATTGACTATGGTACTATTTCACAGCCAGAACTGTACTGAAAGAGGAGAAAATGATTAGAATGCCTTATGTTCAGACTTCTTTTGCACTAAGAAATATTCTTACTTATGTCCAAAATATAAAGGTAAACCATAGGAAAACCAGACACCTGGGCCTTAAGGTATCCACTACCTTTGAACCTAAATTTTTCACTACTACCCTTTGAGCTCTGATGATGAAGTTCCCAAGACAACCTTAATCAAAGCCTTACAACTATTATTAAGCCTGAGGTTTTTCCCATTTGCCCTTTGGAGTCTGAGGTCCCTCCTACTTACCCTTTGGAGTCCAAGGGTGAGGTTTCTAAATTATACCTAATTGAAGCCTCTACTGGGCTATGTCCACCCATGACTAATTTTGTTCAAGCCCTCAAGGACAATATCCCTTACAAGAAGTAAATGGAGAATTCAAACATACTCATGTTCACTTGTCCTTTTTTCTTGGTGACCTCAAACAGATAAAACTAGATCTGAAAAAAATTTCAGATGATATTAGTAAGTACACTGAGGTCTTTAAAGGACTTGTTCAGATCTATGAAATAGACTGGAAAGTTGTAATGTTTCTCTTAAATCAAACATTGACTTCTAATGAGAGACAAGCATCATTAAAGCTACTGTTATATTTGGAGATGTATATCATATTATCAATTTTAGAATGCCAGAATAAAGGTGACCAGGGGAATAGCCAATTCCTACTGGAGCCCAAGCAGTCCCTACATAAAATCTCTACTGGCCTACCAATCAGACAGGAGATTGGAATAGGAGTCATCTTTGGACACATATTCTTGAAGGTCTGATAAGAACAAGAACTCTTCAGTTATTTTAAATTGTCAACTATTCATCAGGAAAAAAAAAGTTGAAAATCCATCTGCCTTCTTAGATCATTTACAATAGACATTGATAAAACATAGATCTCTGGCCCCTGATTCAGTAGAAGGACAGATTATTTTTAAAGACAAGTATATTACCAAGTCAGCCTCAGATATTAAGAAAAAAGCAACGAAAGATGGCTGTTGCTCTAGATAGCTCACTTGCTAGTTTAGTGAAAATTGCCTCCTCACTATTTTATAATTGAGATCAAGAGGAGACCAAGAGAAGAAAACAAAGAGTTCAAGAGAAATTGGCTGCCTTGGATGTTGCCTTAAAAGGAATAGACTCAAGTCTAATTCTCAGGACTCCAACAAGAGCTTGACAACTAAACTCACCTGTTAATGCTGTAGAAAGCCAAGCCAGTTAGGAGATATTGTAACAAGAGGCCCCTTATCCATGCCCTAATTGCAGAGGTGACCAAAGACTGTCAGACTGCTCTCTTGACGCACAGGCCCTGGAACTCAGACCCGTCTTACCAGCTGATTTAGCAAGACTGAAGTGTCCTGGGGCACTCTGTATTCTGCCTCTGGCCAGGTTGTCATCTTCACGGAGAAGACCCAGGTAATCACAAATATAGGGAGAAAGAAACAAGCGTATTGCTGGACACTGGTGCATGTTTCTCAGTTCTTCTTTTCAACCCTAGTCTTCCTTCCAGGTGTCATACCCCAGTGAAAACAGTCACTGGATAGGACGTAACTTGCTATTTCTCACAATCTTTAGGCTGTAACTGGGATAGCTTTCTTTTTACACATTATTTTTTAGTTATATCTGAAATTTCAGTTCCTCTCCTGGGAAGAAATATTTTATCTTGTTCAGATACCATAACACATATGCCTCCACATCAGGTATGCTATCTCCCCTTGGGGAGGTAAAAACGAATCCTGAAGTACGGGCAACTAACAGTAGAATAGGTAGAGCAATAAGAGCTGCCCCAGTGCAAACATGACAAAGATCTCACTATTTTTCCTCACCAGTGACAATACACTCTAAGGCCTGAAGTTAAGAGAGTATTATTGCCTATAATCAATAATTTAAGGGCACAAAGTTTACTTAAAGTGTGTGATAGCTCATGCAACACTCTAATCTTGGGAGTTCAAAAACTCAGTGTGGAATGGAGGTTGGTACAAGATCTTAGATTAATAAATGAGACAGTAGTGCCAATTCACCAGGTGGTACCTAACTATACAGTCTCCTTTCTCAGATCCAGAAAGATGTCAGCTGGGTTTTCAGTGTTAGATTTTAGACATGCCTACTTTTGTAATCCTTTACATACTGGCTCCCAGTTGCTTTATGTCTTTGGAAATCCTCATGACCAGACCTCTTAATTGACTTGGACTCTGCTTCTTCAATGGCTCAAAAACAGTCCCCATCTTTTGCTTTCCCATGACATGGCATGTTTTGAATTTTCCCAAGATACGATCTTAAAATATTATAATATACTGTTATGTGCCCCCTCAGACGCACTCTCTAGCCAAGTAACCCATGCTTTGCTGAATTTTCTAGCAGACAGAGAAGTCTCTAGATTTAAGTCACGACTTAAGACTTAGAGAAGTCTCTAGGTCTAAGTCACAACTTTTAGCCTTGAGATAAAATACATATATCTAAGAAAATGTAATATAAGAGATATAATCAAATACTTATTATATCTAAGAGAAGTTAAAGGCTGGGGGAAAAAAAGAAGAATTAAGCCAATACTTTCCTTTCTGCAACCTAAGACCCTAAAACAACTAAAGGAAATCCTATAAATTATAGGCTTTTGTTGCATTTGGATAGCAGGATATGGAAAGATTGTATAACCCCTTATAAAGGAAGCCCAAAAATCAGATACCCATATTTTAACTTGGGAACCTGATTCTTAAACTGCATTCCAGATACTTAAACAAGCTCTTCTAAGATCCTGGCACTGAGCTACTGACAGAACACTGTTTCAATCTGTATGTTGATGAAAGGTGGGGCATGGAATTGGGAGTGCTTATGCAGAATTGAGGACCTGCTCAACAGCCTGTAAGGTGTCTGAGTCATGAATTGGACATCATAGCAAAGGTATGACCTTTGCACCTTAGAGCTGTGGTTGCTATAGCTCTCCTAATATCAAAGACTTCTAAGCTGAGGTTAGGCAAAGATCTCACTGCACATGCACCTCACAGTATTGTAAGATTTGTTTCTTCCAAAGGGAGTCTATGGCTATCAAACAGTCAACTTCTTAAATATCAGGCTCTCTTTTTAGGAGAAGCCATTCAAATAATGCCATACTCTTCCTTAAACCCTGCCACTTTTCTACCAGAAAAGGAGGAAATTGAGGCAAAATACATAACTGAAAACAGGTAACTCTCCACATGTACACAGCCAGAGAAGACTTGTTAGACATTCCTCTTCCTGACTCTGATTTGACCCTCTTCCATGATGGCAACTCCTTTATGGAGAGTGGGACAAGAAAGGCAGGGTATGCAGTAATGACTCTGTATTATACATCTCAAAGTTCTTCACTTGCCCCTGGGACAGTGCCCAACTAGCAGAATCCTCTGACCAGGACTTTACAGCTCAATGAAGGACAAAAGGTCAATAGTTATACTGATTTAAAGTATACTTTCCTAGTGTTGCATGCCCAGACAGCCAAATTGAAAGAAAGAAATTATCCAATAGTCAATGGATCTCCTATAAAGTACCATAAGGAGATAGATGAATTTTTGTCACCTGTCTATATGCCCTTCAAGGTGGCAGTAATCCATTTTAGAGGACACCAAAAAGGAGTTGATGAAGGTAATAGACTGGCTGGTGTATCTGCAAAAGAAGCTGCTGGACCTCCCCTTTTCAAACCATCATGATCTGGGAAGGGTCCTTTAATCAACCCAAATAGTCTCAACTAGAAACCAAATGGGCTCTCTCCCATGAGTGTCAACTCTTTCCATTAGAATGGTTCCAACTAGATAATGGTAAATTGTTACTTACTGATGCTAGTTAATGGAAAATTATTAAGTCTTTACATCAAACCTTTCACTTTGAGACCTATCAGATGGCCTATTCGTAGGAAAGGGACTCTTATGACAGTACAACAGATAGTTAAGGGCAATCCTCTTAACTGGACCATAGCCTCTCTAGGTATACAGAGATGTGATAAATACCCTGGAGAAGATTGGCAGCTTGATTTTACTCACATGCAAAAGAGTTAGGGGGTGGGGAGTTAGTTCAGTGGCATAAACACCTGCCTTACAAGTGCATGGTCATGAGTTCGATCGCTGGTACCAAAAAAAAAAAAAGTTAAGGACTCAATACTTACTGTTCTGGGTAGATATTGTCTCAAACTGTGTTGAGGTCTTTCCTTGAGAACAGATAAAGCACAAGAGGTGATAAAGGTTTTGGTCTCAGAAATCATCACCAGATTTGGGGGAGCTGAGAAAAAGATGGCGGATCAATAAGCAGCAAGATAGAGAGCCTCCCTGAGAAAGACAAGTCATGCTGGAATAAAACACCCTGGAGAGGTCTGGACAGAAGGAGATGGGTCCCTTTTTCTTTAAATAAAAAAAGGAAAAAAAAAGATGATCAGAATAAGTTACAAGTCTATATTGATGAAACACAAAAAATTTCGTGGTTCATAGTTTAGCCCACCACTATAAGATGGCCTATAAACTCCACCCTTAATGATGCTGCCCATAATCAATTTTTTTTTCTAAGAATGCCACTGAAGTCTCTAGAGGCACTTCTCTAGAAGCACTATTAGAATCCCTATTATGTAAGAGTAAGGGTCCTATATGAGTGCCAACAATCATAGATTAAAAAATGGTTACTTTCAGATATGTGACAATTATATGTGATTAACTCCGACTGTAGGACAACTTAGTAGAAAGGTCTCCTTATGTTGAGAACAAAGAAATCACTCTTATTCTCATTGGTCTAACTCTGCTAAATACTTGGGATGGACACCTCTTGAACAGTATATTTACACAGTAATTTTACAGGTCAAAGACAAGTTTGCAACAAACTGGTTTATCCACCCTGGGAGGCCACCATTAGTCCTGTGAAGCCAAGTTGTGGACCTGGTACCACCTTGATAGACAGGGAGATGCACACTGGGATTTTCATGATTACAAGATAGGAGTGTCAAAAATATTGACAAACCTGCAAACTTAACCTCATCTCTGACACTGATTGTCTAGAAGTATGTTTCACTGGTATGATCACTTGGCTTCTATCTTTATCCCTTCTTTATCCCTCCCCTGGGATTAGAGGATGTCATGCAACACATTCCCTAGGATTAGAGGCCTTAACTAACTATACTCAATGGGCCTTAAACAACACCTTGACTGGTCTCTCTGTCCTAAAAAAAGAAGTAAAATTAATAAGGCAAGCCATCTTTCAAAATCGGATGGCATTAAACATTCTAACAGCAGCACAGGACGGTCCTTGTGCAATTATAAAAGCTAAATGTTGTGTATATTGATATGCCTGTTACATGCTTTACATTTAACATGCATTGCATCAATATTATTATCCCCATTTTATGGATAAGAAACCTAAAGTTTAGGTGATTTTATTATAGACAGCTAAGTTAGGTAGAAATATTATAGACAGTCAAATAGGGCTGGCTCTCAAAAGAGTCAGTGCAAGATGAAAACTCATCACGACTGTAGCCAGAGCCACATCTGTTGGAGACCAGGCCTCAAGATAAAGACAAAATAATCACACTTATGAAAAGTGGTAATACCTTGTCTAGTAAAGTCCAGATAGACATCAGTCACCTAAGTGGGTGACCAACTTAGACTCATCCCTTACTGAAAAGTCCTTTGTTCTTTCCATACACACTTGCTACATGACCTCATATACATTTGGTATTCCCCATATACACTTGATACATGAAAACTGGGGTCCTCCACAACCCACTCAGTGCTCCTTCTGCCTCTCAGGAGCTGTATCTCTCCCTCTCAATAAAATTCCCTACTTTTAACTCCATTGTTCCTTAGACTTTATTCTTTGATTTTGGGGAATACAAACTCAGTATATCAGACATATGGCAGGGTGGGAGTTATATTTCCCCTCTATCATTTGGAGAACCTACATCATTCATCTATCAATTTTCCCAAGGTCACAAAAGTCCTCAACTGTACAACCAGAACTTAAACCTAGAACCACTGTCTCTAAAATCTATGCCCCAAACTGTTGTGCAGCACTCTCTTTTCATGGGACTGTCTCAAATAAATTTACAATTTAAGCAGTGATAGATTTATTTTTATTCCAATAAAGCCTTAAAAATCAAGGTCCTTTGCTTGTGCGATCCCTTTTTCTGGCATAGGCCTTGGGAATATGTTCACACAATCTTACGTTTTAGTGAAACTTTTCAAAGTAATCTATTTTTACCATATATATTACCAAAATTAATTAAAGCAGGTATCATTTTCTATCCATGCCACCCTCCATCATGGACTTAGGGCAAGGGGGCCAGGGTATTCGTGGGAAATTAGGGATCCAACTTGGGAAACTGAACTGGGAAACCTCGTTGGTTTGTAGTACAGTTAAGCTACTGCTAGCTGTCCCAGTGTAAAAATGATCTGTCCCTATTTTTTCTTTTTTGTTACTGAGAATTGAATCCAGGCCTTCACTCTATCCCTAGCCCTTATTTTTAATTTTTTTATTTTGAGACAAGTTCTTACTAAGCCATTAAGTTGTCCAGGATGGGCTTCATTTTGCAATCCTCCTGCCTCAGCCTCCAGAGTTCTGAGATTATAGATGTGTGCCACCATGCCCAGCTTCACCTGGCCTTTTGACATAAAAGTGTAGGGCGAAGAAGGAATAGTGTTGTGAACATGTCTATGGCTCCTTATCCTGGAATATATCAGAATTCATTTTGGGACACAGATTTGTAGCATTGTTACAAAAACAGGTATGCCTGTGTGTGGAGCATCACTTTGCATGAATCTTAACTATCAATAATACAAAATAAGTTTGGATCAACCTTGTTAGAAGAAAGACAACATTATCTTTCTGCTCCCTCTTCAGAAAATTTATATGCCAAACTTATCATATGAAGATAAAGAGTATGCAACCAAAAAAAATGTAGGAAGAAAGTGCTAGAGAGGCCTGCCAGTCAGCTGATTAATTTTTAATTCAATTCTTCTTCTGAATTTTCTGGAATTATCAGCTTTTAAAATGTATAATTTAGAACTATTAGTTTTCTTATTTAAAATACATATTCAATTTTATGTTTAACTCTCTACCAACAATTTTGTTCTTCTTAAGTAACTTCCTTCCTCATTAATAAACTTTTAGCACCCCTCAAAAAAATCTGGGTCTGTCCCTTGAGTCCCCATTAAAAATGCACCCTTGCTATGCAAACATTTCCTCACTAGTCTCCTCTGACTTGAGTTTAGTCTTAAGCACCCTTGGGAGCCACAACTGCAGCTTCACCCAGCATAGCTCTCTTGTGGCATCCTCTGCTGCTTACTTATACTTACTTGTGCTCCTGTTTTATCTTTTTCAGTGACCAGAGCCTTACACAGAATAGACAACAAATGTCCCAAAGTTCCAGGTCTCCTGGAATCAGGAGGCAGAGAGTAGGCAGGTGGAAGGTCAGGAGGGAGCTCTTCTGTCCTGATATGCTTGCTGGCAATGGTAAATTATGTCACTGATATTTGTCTTTTATATACATGAATTGTATAGGTAAAAAATTCCTTCTTCCTTAGCCTGTTTCTTAATATCAGACTTCTTTTTAGTATCTCTGATTTTCTCTCTCTACTCTCACTAAAAGAATAAGTTACCCAGGCTAGGCTCCATCTTGAAATTCTCCTGCCTCAGGCTCCTGCCCTAGAGTACTGAGATTACAGGCATGTGGCACCATGTTCAACTTCTCCTGGTTTTTTGACACAAAAGTGCAGGGGCATGGAAGGAATGTCTCTCTCTGGCTCCAGCGTTAATAAGGCTAATATAGTATTCTTTGGAAGTAGTACTGAGAACATGGGAAACCTTCACATCTCCAAATCTTCCTATCCCAAGTGGAATTCAGGAAGAGGGTCCTGCAGAGACAGCTTTCCCCGAGAGAGTAACTCTACCCAGGCTGTATTTCTGGATCAACATGGCATGAGCCAGAAACAATCCCCACATACCTTGTTTCCTGAAAGCAAGGAGCCAGTATCATCAATGACAGGTGAGGTGGGAGATTACAAGAAGGGAAGCTAAGCAATAAAATCCATTTCAAAGATCACGAGGTGAGGCCCCCACCCAGGAAATGAGTCTTCCAGCCAACTCAATGAAAATGAAAAGGGAGAGTATTCAAATCACACAATTACTGTCTGGCTAAATTAATTGTTGCATTCATCTAAATGGATTAGACATTTTAATTAGCAGGGTCTGGTTATTTACCGAAATTGAATTTTTGGCATGTGGGTGTTATGTGCACATGTGTGCTTGTTCTAGCAGAGACCAGGCTGGAACAAATCTACAATGATTCCTTTCTCTGTAGATGAAAGGAATGGCAATCTGGAGGAACGAACCTTTGAAATTGGAAAGAAAACCACGGCACCCTCACCTGGATACCACAAGAAGCTTTGCAGATTCAGAAAACATCTGTGGGGTTAAAATTAGCTGTGACAGAGGAAGGGAAATGTGAGAGATTAGAGGGAAGAAGGGCAGGGACCTGAAAGAATGTTCACTTCAGAGGTCAGGTCATCTCCCAGATTAGCTTGTAGAATGTGTACCCCCAGGGGGCAGCAGAGCACCAAACCTTGGGAGGCCAGCTGCCCAGTTACTCCATCCAGGTCAGGGATGTTAGTGGCAAGAACAATCTGTATAGAGCACAAAAACTTGATCATTGGGAGGCCAGTGCCAAAAGGACAGGAAAAAGCCAAATGGGAATAAGAAGACACAAAATGGAGCACACCAGGACTGTTTGCCATCAGCCTTAGCAGAGGAAACAGGACTTACAAATCCATAAAACAAGGGACAGAATTCCAGAGTAGACACAGCAAGATCCAGGACCTGTAGTCTGCACAGAAACAAAGATAGTCAAGCCACCACCCAAGATGCCATCTATAAAAGATGAGATGGAGATGTGGGAAGCTAGAACTCACCCCAGGAAAGGGCATTCTAGAGTTACTGGATTACTTCAGTGAGACTTTTTAGGACAAGGGTGAGGCTGGGGGCTGGTTGGGAACTAATAATAAGAACCCAGAGATAAAAGAGGCACAAGTAAGGCAAATCCTAATTATACAATACTTGCTAGAACATCACCTTAACAGTGAGGTTCCTGTCTCATTAGGTGGGCTATGCAGGTTTAGAGCCAGCTCTGAATTGCTGGGAACAGCAGCAAGATCTACCTCCAGCAGGTCCACCCTTTCTCACAAGGCTCTTAGCATTGCCCAGAAGTAATTGAGCTAGCTGGAAGGAAGTCAAATAATGAACCAGGGTACCCAGTCTAGGTCTTGTCCCATTTATAGCAAGTTGTATCTCTACAGCCCCAGTGCAGGTAGGGCCCTCAATCGGGTTTTGCCCTGTTTGTCTACTTCAGGGCATGGAATCCTACAGGCTTCAGTAGTACTTGGGCATCTTTTAGAAAAACTGAAGGAAAATTTTCTTCCATCTTCTCCACATCTGCCTGGGGAAAGAGCTTCCAGCCTAGAGACATAAAGAATGCCTTGATCCTATGATTTTTTTCCCTTCAGAGTGTGTCGCTGAGTTTGAAAGGAGCCCTCTACTTTTCTCCTAAGGTTCATTTCACATCTGTTATAAAGAGATGGAGGAACGCCACTCATGGTTATGCAGTCAATGGAGCAGAAGCAATGAGATTGTCTCCGAGCGCGCAGGAGGTAATCTCATTTTCTCTGTCTGTTTGATCAGGGGAGCAGGTAGGAAAATGGAATTTCATGCAAGTTATTCCTATGTGCTGGAACTGATACTAATAGTTATTTAATATTTCTTGAGAGTCAAAAAGCTGTTAGGCACCAACAAGCCTCTCTCTGCTTTGAAAATTGACTTCAGCATGAAAGAAACACAAAATGATTTTAGGGAAAGCTAAAGTCCCAAGATGATTTTATCCAGGCCATATGCCTCTGAAGAGGAGCGTGCATAGAACTTGCAATAGAGGGAGAGCAGCAGCCCAGTCTGACACTTCTCTCATGGTCATTTTGGAACATAGCCTGCTCTCAGTCACTTCTCTCTTTAGCATAAGTCCACACTCCTCACTTTCTGTCCATCCCACCCTACTACATAAGACACACACAACATACACTGCTGCTCACATTCGAGGCATTTCTTCTTGATATTTGGAGGAGAATGGTACTGGGAAATGAAGGCAAGTAGACCTGCCTTCTCAAATGAGAAGAATCTAAAAACCCTTATGCCCCATCACTCCTCTGACTCTTCCCACCATACCCCCAAAAAATCTCTTTTGGAGATAATTGCTCTCCTCCTTGGTTTGTTTCCTCATCTGAAAAATGATAAAGTTGGAATAGATGATGCCTAAGGTCTCTTATAGCCCTGACTTTAGACTCACTCTCAGAGAGAAGCAGCAAATCAGTGGGAAAGCAAAGTTTAGCTTCCCAGAGGCGAGATGGGGCTACACTCAGGAGAGACAAAAATGACTAGAGCTGCAAGTTTAGCAAGGCAAGGAAGGAGAGAAGAAAGAGGTTTGAAGGAAACTTCTGGTAGAGGTGGGGATGCGTCAGAGTCACACAAAGTCATTAAGTTGCCCAGACTAAGCTCAATCTTGCAATTTTTCCTGCCTCAGCCTCCCAGACTGCTGAGATTACAGTCATATGCTATCATATCTGGCTAGGAAACTACTTTAACAAGAGTTGTTAAAGGATACAGTGCCAGTTCTTCTGAGCCTTCAACTGGTAGCCACTTGCAGTGGAAAGCCTAAGCACCTTGGGTGGGGAAACTCAGTGATGGCAGCTGCCCAGCTGGGAGCTGGTGTCTTCTGGGAATACACATGGTACTCCATGAGGTCCCTGCCCTGAGATGGTGTTTGCAGCTCCATGAGGAGGCAGAGGCCCCCTGAGACAGCTGTGTGCAGATGGGAGCCTCAATGTAGTTGTCTACTCAAGCCCGGAGTCCAGATCAAGCCATTGCACTGGGAGACCTGGAGTGAGGCTGTGGAAGCCAGAGGACTCCTCCCTGAAGCCAGGAGACAGGAGGGTGATCTGGCAGACTTTGAAAGCACTAAACCCTGGCGGCAGCATCAGAAGGGAGATGGAAGGCGTGGTGCATGTGGGAGGTTTTATGGAGTGATGGTAATAACTCCTCCATTTATACAGAGCTTTTCAGTTTATGAAGCTCTCTCATATCCCTTACCTCATATAGCCTCCTTGCAGCTCTAGAGGCAGGCAGGGTGGCTGCTCTTCTCTTCTCTTCTATTTTACAGGTAAAGAAGCTCAAGTGGGTTCAGTGAACTGCCCAAGGTCATGCACACAGCTGAACAGAGACCCAGGAGGCAGCAGTACCAACCTGGCAGGCAGAGAAGTCCAGGACCCATCCCTGCTCTGCAACAAACCATTGGCCTTTTCTGAGCTTTACTGTTTTTGTCTGCAAACTACATAAACAGTTTAGGCAGATGATATGTGGACAGGGCTGCAACCTGAGTGAACATCCCTACTCTTTTCTGAGCTAGCTTTTATGAAACTCCTTTCTTTGGGTAGACAAGGAAGTAGATAGGCATTGTTTCAAATATTGCTCACTACTTCTGGTAATATGATCCTGGAGGGAGCTACTACAGTTTGGCAATTTCCTTCTCCAGAAAGGGAATATGATACCCATCAGATGAGTATCTGAGTGTTAGATGAGAAACATATAACATAACTAGCACCATGTCTGTCTTAATAAGTGTAGCTTTTCCTGTCTTTTCTTTCCATGCAACCCACGAGTAGTCACCTTTTGAGCCTGATAACAAATCTTCCAAAACTCAGTAGAGTTTCCAGGACCCTGCTTCCTCCTCCCCCTTGAAATAATAATAATTGCTCTTATCATTGTTCTTGTTTACTGTGTGCTCCCTTTGGCCCAGATACTGTTTGAGTACAGATGGGAGCTCATTTGTTTAGTTCATTTAATTCTTACTATAACTCAGAGCTATTACCTCCATTTGTGGATGAGATAAACAAGATACAAAGAATTTCCCAAGATTATATGACTAATGATAGCAGAGCTCAAGATTATATGACTAATGATAGCAGAGCTTTAAAGCTAGAGTGCTGAACCCTCCCAAACTCTTAACTAATCCTGTGCCTTTTGCTCTGGGTTGGGGACAAAGGCCCAGTTCTTTCCCATGCCTGCAGTGCCTCACCCTGTGAAATGGAGCAAGCTGGGAAGCATCAAGCAAAATTGAAAAATCCAAATTTAACCACTTATGCAAATTCCAGGATTCTGTTTACCCAAGAGGTTCCAGGTTGAGTTGCATTTGAGAAGCTGGAGAATGTAGATGATCCCAGAAAGACGATTAGTGCACAAAGGGATATTATCCCCTGCCCAAAAGTCAGGCAAGTGCTGAGGATATTGTGAAAACTTACTGTGTACAAACTATTCAATTAGAGAATCAGCCAGCGGAATTGGGAGAAGCATGAACACAATGTGAGTCCTCTCCCTCGCCACCTGGAGAGGAAAAACTTCTGTGTTAAACCCTCTGGGGCAGATGAAGTATCACATAAAGATCTCAATGCCAGTTATTCTGCACAGAGCCTGACAGTTTGTTAATGTACAAGAAGCTGAATGAACGTATCCATCCATTCATCCATTCATCCATCCATCCATTTATCCAGTCAACCCAACAATTCTCTTACCAAGAGTAGCAAAGAATATGGATGATTCTCATTAACAAACTGCCAGCTTATAAAAGCATAACAAAACTAAACTATAAAATGCATATAAAGAATTCACAAGACTTTAATTTTTCCCATGATTATTTTAAATGTTTTAGGAGTCTTTGTTAATTATAAGTATCAGGATGCAAACCTAGTGTTGTCTACACCATGTCTGAGCACTTAACCTTCCATTACTAGGTGAATTTTGCTTTTTCTCAGCATCTAGAGCTTCCAGAGCCCTACAAACCTTCCAAGAGGTTCAAGCATTTCTTTCTTCTCAGAAAGGGTCATAAGAGGGAGGGGTGGTGATGGGGAACATGATTAAGGTTGTTTGAGCTTCAATCTCAGGATTGAGATTGTAGAAAATCACCTGGTTCACTGGCTACTCAGACTCCTTTACTGAACCAGAGTAATCACTTGCAGAAGGGCAAAGTCATCCATTGCTGAGGCCAGTGTGGGAAGATGGTCCTCTTTATTTGTGCCAGGAGGTAAAGAGCTTTTGCTTTTATAATCAGCTTCCATGAAGAGGCTGCCACTAAGGCTCAGCCAGAAGAGTCCAACAAACACCTGAACCCAAAGGGAACTATGCAGGAAAGAATCTAGCTGTTTCGTTGCTTCCTTCCTCAAACTGGACAAGATAAGTGCAGCACCATTTTGGAGACAAACTTCATGGAGTGGTCCCCAGCTGGGATATGCAAATCCAGGACAGCTGGGGAAAAAAAGAGCTCAGGTCAAGTCCAGGCTTTATTTTTTTCCTCCTCTGCTTAGTGTAAGAGACTTTTTGCTTTTGTTTTTGTTTTTTTGTACAAGGAATCAAACTTAGGTCCTTGTGCTTGCCAGGCAAGTGCTGTACCACTGAGCTGAGCTACATCCCTGGCCCAGCATTTTCTCTTGTGTCTGACCTATCCTTATGCTGCCACCACCCAAACTACACACAACACTTTTAAGGATCACTCCTGCCACTCAGAGGGGAGCACTCCTATGTTTGAGGACTGTGATCCTGCCCCCCATCCAAAGCTGACAGAACAAAGTGAGCACTTACCCTCAGGAGAGCTGATCACATTTCTTCTATAAATATGGTATGGAAGAATTGGAACACAGGTTGGTGCCTTTGGGACTTAGAGAGATGACTAATTACAGGGCAGAGGTGGCCATATGTGGCTGCTGGAGCTCAGAAAGTAATACCTCAAAGGATGGGACTTTGGTCCTCTGAGAACTTTGAGCTAAAGGAGATTGGAAGGTCTCAGAAGCAGCCTGAGAAGTAGAGTCTGAGGACAGAATGTCTCCTGTTCTTCTGTTCCCTGTCCTTCTTTCTCTCCCAAAGTAGATCATAGAATCCAGGATTGTTCTTTCCTGAGGAGGTTCATAAAAATTAGAATTTCTCTTTCTGGAAGCCAGACATGCAATCTAGGAAGGTTGTTCTCTCCCTTCTCTCTTGAAGGCTCTCATTCCAGAGGGTCCTCTCCCATATTCAGGAGAAAAGAGGTCTTCATAGAGAGTCCAAGAATAACCTTAAAAGGTAGATTTTGATGAGTTGCCTTCTGTTGGTTACATTAGATCAAAGCCTTTTGTCAGATCACATTTCTATTCCATTGTCCATGTTTATCAAACCTAAACATAGAAGTAATTTTCCCTGAGTCTTTGCTTCTTCATTTCTGAAACCTCTTGTGTCATGTAAGAGCTTGCTTAAGTGAGTGTGTTATGCTTTTCTCTTGCTAACCTGGTTTTTGTTATAGAAGTGTCTGCCATGACTCTTATGGTGAGTAAAGAAAACTATCACAACTTTTTGCTCCTGTACTGCCATGTACACAGAAGAATGGAAAAAAACTTGTCTGCCAAGAAAAAAAGGATAAATGGAGAAAAAATATTAAGACTACACAGCCAGCACAACAGAAGCCCCTCTCCATGATAACTTCCTGCCTCCTAACTCCTGACTCTTAGGAAACCAAACTTTATGTCCTGCCCTGGGGTCCAGGCTCATCTCCACCCCACAGAGTTTCCTTCCTCCTGAAGCTCCCCTGAGTCAGTTTCCATTATTTGCAATCAAAATAGGAGTCTTGACAAGCAATTAACATTAACATTTAGATTAAGAGTCTACTAATGGTTATTGAATACCTGTTTTGTGCCAGGCCCTGTTCCAGAAACATTGCCATGATTTATTTCATTTATCATCATCTTCATCAGCAGTAGCATGAACATTAACGTCAAAGAAATGTTTATGAAGATCCTGCTTTTGAATAACACTCAGCCTGAAAAGGAGTGATACTAGCCAGGTCCACATTCCCTGAGTTTTCTAGACAGGCAGGCTGATGTGAAGGCAAATGTACAGGGCGTTAGATTAAGACATGAAGAAACAGAGATACTTGCCTCATTGGCAAGTTGGAAAGATATAGAGAGAACAAGAGCAGGCCCAGCAGATAAGGGAATAGCTGAGGGCAGGTTTGGTTGGGGGGGGAGCTGAATCCCAGGCGAGTGGAAGCTTCAGGCTTGCTCAATTTGAACAAGAAAATATACAGAAATGCAGATAAGAGAGTCTGGTACTTGGGCCAGCTTCACTGATCAGAAGTATCTGTCTGGTTTCTGAATTTAAGGAGAAGAAGAACTGAGAGAAGGCTGATGCCGAGAGCAAATGTGTAAGAGCCAAAAGAAAAACCCAAAGAAATTATCAGTGTTGATACTGATCTACCTGGCAGATACCAAAAACATCCAGGATGCTAGCAACAGAGTCACACATAGTAGATCAGAAAGAAAAGCTGGCGAGATAAACACACAAAGATGAACAAACAGAATACCAAAGGAGATGGAGACTGAGTGAAGGCCAAAGAGATCAAAAGAAGGAGAAAAAAGGGGAGGCCAGACTGGAGGGTGCGGGGTGGGGTCAGAGCCAGGAGAAACCAAAGACTAAAAACCAAAAACAGGAACAAAGAAAACTCAAAACAGAGAATTATAGAGGGTCAGAGAGAGAAGCAGAAAAACCAAAGCTGGATGATAAGATTGGAAAAAACAAAAAGGATCAAATCATTTCTTCTTTGCAGAGGGGGAAAGGGAGGCCAAGAAAGTCAGTGAGAAAGAGGGTTGCTCTCCATTGCCCTTGAAGATATGTTTCTCTCTAAATCTTTCAGGTTGGAAACTTTCAAAGGTTTTTTCCTCTATCTTTCTGCATTCTTTACCTGATAGCTAAGCACTGTGCTGTGTCCTTTCTTCAGACACTGACATTCTCGACCCCTCTGCACCCTCGCATGGCTCTAAGCAACCAACACCCAGTTCATTCTTACCTCTAGAGTCTCTTAATGGTCTTTATCCCAGTCCCAATAATAGGAATCACTCCCATTTATCTACAGCTTTACAAAGAATTTAGGAGAACTCTTCCCAGTTCTATGTTCATTGCTGGGGACTCAGTGCTGGACATGATAGGTACAGTGTCAGCCCTCGTGGAGTTGATGATGCACAGCAAAGTCAGATGCTAGCCAACTAATTACAACTGTTGTGAGTGCCACAGAAGTAGAGAATACTATAAAGATGTAGGACAGAGGGCCTGACTGACCAAATCAGAGTATTGGGGTTAGCAATGACTCAGCTGAGCTCTGAAGAACAAAGAAGCTGGTGATTGGAGAGGTTATCAGGCTTGCTCAGAGTCTAGAAGCTCAGATCTGGTTTCAGAACCATTCTATTCAAACTCAGTGCAACACTCTGTGCCTCTGTGCCTTTGGATATGCCATTCCATGGGCCTGGAACATAAGGGGAAGCATGACTCTCCAGCCCTGTTCCAGAGCCTGTGGCTCTTGTGCCTATCACAGCAATCCAAACTGCCCTACCTAGATCCCTAGGGCTCACCTTCTGGCCAAGCCATATTCATTCACCTGGCTCCCCCAGTGCTCTGCAGTACCTTCCCCTTGCACTAGTTGGCCACCTCCCACTGTCCCAGGACAGGGGCTTCTTAACTTCATTGCCATGTTTATTCATTCATTCAACACTCTAGAGCCTTTACTATGTGCTAAATAGGCATCTTGCTCATGCTATTTCTTAGCTTCTGATTTCATGTCCTGTACATTTTACAAATCTAAATCCTACTTACCTGGAATCTCTTCTCCTCTCCTGTAAATTGTTGAAATATTATAATAGAGAGAATAAAGAATCCTTGCCAAATATGGTGTGTGCCTATAATCCCAGCACAGAGGCATGGAAATCTCCATGCATTTGAGGTCAGTCTGGGCTACATAGTGAGTTCAGGGCCAGCCTGCACTACATAACAAGATACTGTCTAAAAAAAAAAAAAAAAAAAAAAAAAAAAAAAAAAAAGAGAGAGAGAGAGAGAGAGAAAGAAATAAAAAGGAAACCAAAATCAGAATACTTGTATTCAAATCAAAGTGTTGCTTAAATTTTCCCAACTTCAATTGCCTCATCTGTAAAATGAAAAGAAAGTTTTTTCCTTTTATCTGTTTGTTTCTTCCTTTTAGTAAGAGAAGATTTTTGTTGTTGTTGTTTATGATTTGTACTCTGAGTAATATTTTGGCCATTCTTATTAGATCATGATACCCAGTATATTACCCATTGTAGTTCTCTTATTATTTTGTCATGAAATTTTTTTTATTTTTTCATAGAAGAATACTTTTTATATTTTCTTTTTTAATATCTACTTAGATTAAAAATTTTTTTGAAAAATTTAAAAAAGCAAAGCACTACAATAAGGCAAGCTACTGAATGAAAGCATTTTGTAAACTGGTTCAAATGGAAGGAATGAGAGATGAGTTCTCCCCTGCTCTTAAAGAGTCCTCTCTTCTCCAGGTTCTTATTCTTGCACTTTCAACATGGAACAAAAGTTATCTCCAGTCAAATCCTGGTGTTTGTTTTCTCCCTCAGCTAAATTACAAGCCATTTCAGGGGTGAAGACACAATTTGTTGCCTAAAGAAGTGCTCAGTACATAGTAAATATTATCCAGATCTGTGGATTGAGCTCTCTGGCAGCAAGAGCAAACTGTCCAGGAGACACCCAGGAAAGGAGGAGGTGGGCAGAACTCACACTTTGACCTCTGGCCAGCTACTGTCCAAAGCTGACACTCACAAGTCTGCCAAAGAAGTAGGCAGCCCAGTTTTTCATACCACTGGCCTCAGGCTGGCTACCTAGACTCCAGCATTGCCAAGGAACCCTATGTTACCATGCTTTGGAAAAACTGCCAGTTATCAGATTGATTTAGGGGTGTCATTTGTTTTTTGGTTTTTGTTTTTCCCCAGCAGTTGCTAGTGTTCTTGTTCTCTTTGCAGGCCTAGCTGAAGCCTTGCTATAGTTCTTGGGATTATAGCAATAAATTTCCATTTAGCCATGACAAATGATTCTGCTGCTCCCCTTCCCGCCTCTGGCCCCACTTTAGAACAATTCTGAAGTCTTCCTTTCAGAAGTAGCTTAAGGGTCTTTCCTTTGTGCTACAATTGCAGGTTCTGTCACGTAGATTCCCTCAAAGCTATTGTCACTCCAGTACAGGCTGATTGTGACCTGGAGGGAAGAGGTGACCATGGAAGAAAAGCTGGTTTGCAATGAAGCCCCCGTATCCGTAGGTGAAGTCCTTAATGACACAGAAAACAGGCTAGGGAAGAAAATGTGAATAATAAGAGGCTGATGGCAAAGCGGAAGAAGAGGCAGAAGATATTCATTAGTTACACTGATTCAAGGGGAAAGACGAGTGATTAAATAATTCACCCCCAAGGAAGAGGCCCCTGCTTGACTCCTTCCTTAGCAGGAAGCAGAGATAATTTCATAGCCAAGTGGTTCTGCCTGTCTGAGCCTAGGTTCATAAAGAGAGGGCGGTGGGCTGAACAGTGGGACTCTGCAGCCCACTCTGGACAACGCATACTAATTAATAGAGGGGAACGGGACATGGTCATGGTCCGTGTCCCAAAACAAATGATCCCCCCACTCTAATTTTGGAATTCATGCCAATCTGGGGTGTAGGAATGTTGAGCCTGAGGCAGCTCAACATCAAAAGTATCATACATAAAAGCTTCAGCTCCCTGAGGCTAGGTCACATGACTGAGGGGGTTGCAGGGGAAGGTGGAATGGACACTGGACTTTTTACATATTCAAAGTGAGCAATCCTCATTCTCAGAGTCCAGTCAACTGTGGCACTATTCAGAAAGAGGAAAATAGCATTTCTGTTATATCTGCTAGGTGCCAAGTGTTTTCAATTTAATCGACTGACTGACATTTATTGCCCCTTGTTACCTGCTAGGCATACCAGTAGAGAACAGGGATAGCATGGTTCCCTGAAGACCTTCCAGTCACTCTATATGAGACAGAAAGTGTCAACAAGTGATTTCCATACCATATGGTCAGGTAAGATTGAAAGACAGACAGGGGATGAGAAGGTGGACTAAGATGAAGGATTTCTGGAAGGTTTTACAGGGAAAGTTGGTACTGAATTGTCCTGATGTTTTAGGCAGCTCACAGTGTCCTAGCTCTTACTGTCTTCCTCCCTCCTACTTCCTGTTGCAGCCTGATGATCCCCGGAGAGGAAGGAAGACTCCCAGCCCAGGTCTTGCTTTGCTGGAACAAGTGATACTGCAAGCACTGCTCAGAACACATGTATCCTGGTGCCTTGCCTCACACATCAACATGACAGGACTTTATCCTGACAACTGAGTACCATGTTTTTGGAAGTCAAAGACCACTCTTAGAAGCATTCTTTTTCAAAGTAACCCTTGACATAGATGACCTTAGAATAAAGCACAAATCCAGACGGGGATAAGCAGCTCCAACTGCGGATAAAAGGGTCCAACTGCCCTGGGCAGCTCCTGCCCTCAGAGGCAAGGACAAGCCCTCCACCCAGGCTTTCTTCCCCTGCATTATTCTGTCTTCCAATGGGGGGGGGGGGCGGGTCAAAGAATATTTACATCAAGGCATACAATAGTCAAGATTTCAGAAATTCAAAGCAAGAATATTAAAAACTGTTAGAGAAAAGAAACAAATCACCTATAAAGGCAAGCCCATCAGAATCACAGTAGAGGCCTCAACAAACAATCAAGTGAAGATCTGAGTGAAACACTTCAAGCCCTAAAAGAAAACAAGCTCCAACCCAGATTTAAGTTTTACGCCACAAAACTACCTTTAAAACTTGATGGAGAAATAGGATATTTCTATGACAAAGAACAGTTGAAGAAATTCATGACCACCAAACCAATATTCTACAATGGACATAATAAAGGACATAATACAAAAAGATAAACAAGGACTACAACTTCATGAACCCCTACAGAATGAATCTACCAGTCAAGACAAGCAAATAAACAAATGAGAAAAAAGGGAACCAACAACAGGAAAATTACAACACAAGGATGTCAATATATATCAGCTATAACCTTAATATAAAAGATCTAAATTTGCCAATCAAAAGAATCAGACTGGAAGAAGCAAGTTCCAACAATATGCTGCATAAAAGAGACACATTTAATTCAAAAAGAAATTCATAAACTGGAAGTCAAAGGATAAAAAATAATAATCCATGTGACAAGAACAAGCCCAAAAAGCAGGATAGCTATTTTTTTTTGGTACCAGAGATTGAACTCATGACCTCAACCTCATACTTGCCAGGCAGGCGCTTATGCCGCTGAGCTAAATCCCTGGCTATTCTATCTGCAGACATAATGAATTTGAAGCCATGATTGATCAGAGGAGACAAAGAAGGTCACTAAATCCTTGCAAAGGAAACAATCCAAAAGTAAGAGATAACATTCATTAATATACATGCACCAAATGCCAGCACACCCAACTAC
The DNA here is from genome assembly GCA_004027455.1 of Hydrochoerus hydrochaeris. Lineage (NCBI taxonomy): Eukaryota > Metazoa > Chordata > Mammalia > Rodentia > Hydrochaeridae > Hydrochoerus > Hydrochoerus hydrochaeris. The sequence goes on from PVLA01004910.1 coordinate 136,659, forward strand.
ATAAAACAAATATTAATGAACATGAAAAATCAAATAAGCACTAATTCAATTGTAATGGGAGACCCCAATACCCTGCTGTCACAAACAGATTAACTAGACACAAAAATCAACAAACAAATATCAGAGCTCACTCAAAGTTGAATGGATTTAGCAGATGTTTACAGTGTTTCACCTCACAACATCAGAAGACACAGTCTTCTCAGCTGCACATGGGATATTCTGCAAAGGAGACTATGTATTATTTCACAGAACATGTGCAAGTAAATGCAAAGGAACTGAAGTACCCCATTGCATGTTAGCAGACCATACTGCAATGAAATTGGAAATCAATGGCAAAAGAAACCACAAAAACAACATAAGCATATGAAAATTAAACAACCAGTGGGTCACAGAAGAAATTAGACAGTTTCTACAATTAAATGATAATTCTAAAACAACACACAGGAAGTTACTCATTGCAAATAAAAGCCCTCCTTTGAGGGAAATTCATTCTCGTATCAATAAAAGAGAGAGCTCAAAAAACAGCCTCATGTTGAATCTTGAGTTTCTAGGAAAAGAAAAGCAAGCCCAAAACTTGTGTGAGAGAAGCAATTATAAAGATCAGGGCACAAATTCATGCAATGGAAACTAAGAAAACAGTACAAAGAATCAATGAATAGAAAAGTTGGTTCTTTGAAAGAATCAACATTGGGCTGGGGATTTAGCTCAGCAGCACAAGCGCCTGTCTGACAAGTGCAAGGGCACGAGTTTGATCCCCAGTACCAAAAAAAAAAAAACCTGAAAGAATCAACAACATTGACAAACTCTAAACTAACCTTATCCAAACAACAGGAAAAGACTAAAGTCTATGCAATTAACAATGAAAAGGGTGAAATCAGCACAGATTCTGCAGAAATCCCAAAGACCATCAATATCTACTTCCAGAATCTGTATTCTAATAAGATGGAAAACACAGAAGAAATGAACAGATTCCTAGATACATATGAAGTATCAAAGCTGAATCAAGAAGATATAAAAATTCTAAATTAATCACTAGAGTCAACAAAATTGAAGATGTAATTAAAAACCTACCAACAAAGAAAAGTCCAGGCCCTAAAAGATTCACTGCTGAATTCTACAAGAAATTTAAAGAAGATTTAATGCCACTAACTTTCAAACTCTTTAATGAAATTGAAATGGAAGCAATACTCCCAAATTCATTCCAGGAAGCAAGAATTATCGTGATACCAAAATCAAAGACGAATCCAACCAAAAGGAGAACTACAGGCCAATCTCCCTAATAAACACAGATAAAAAATCCTTAATAAGATACTGGCAAACAGAATGCAGCAAATAATTTTCTTATGATTCTTATAGTTCTTATGCAGGGATGGTTCAATATACACTTATCAATAAATTTATCCTTATAAGTTTATCCTTCTTTATGGTTGAGTAATACTCCATTGTATAAAATAACCACATCTTTTATTGGGCATTAGGGTTGTTTCCAAGGTTTAGCCATATTAACAGAGCCAAGTACAAAAATCCTATGATTATCTCTATAGATGCAGAAAAAGTATTTCTCCCAGTGCAACACCCATTCATGATAAAAATAAATAAACCAACCCTAAAGAAAATTTGAATAGAATGTCTTTATCTTTTTTTTAATTTCATTTTAAAGGAAAAAAATTCATAACAAGATAGTAGGTGAGGAACAATGGTTAATACACTGCATATTGTTGTTTTCAAAGTAGTAGATACAAACATAGGCATGAAAAATTGTCTAAACAATATTAGTACAAACCTTTCTTTTCAATGAACTAAAAGAAATTAGTATAACTATCTTAACTATTTTGTGTATATATATTTTTTCCTTTTCCCTTCCTTCCTTTCCCCTTCCCCTTATCCCAGATTCTCTTTTTTTTTAACAATTTCTTCCCATTTCACAATATCTGTTGTACATTTTATAACTTATTTACTCTTTTAGTTTCTCACATTAGGGAGAAAATATGATGTTTACACATGTGAGTTTGATTTATTTCATTTGTGAGTATGATCTCAAGGTGCATCCACTTACCTATAAAAGTCTGAAGTTTATACTTCTTTATGCCTGAGTAGTTCTCCATTGTATAAAATAACCACATCTTTTATTGGGCATTGGGGCTGTTTCCAAGGTTTAGCTATTACAAAGTGTGCCACTATAAACATGGATGCACATATATCGCTGTGGTATGACGTTTTTAATTCTTCTGGGAAGATACCAGCAGGGGAATAGCTGAGTCTAATGGGACCTCTAATCCTAGTCTTTTTAGGAATTGACGCAATGATTTACACAGTGGTTACACCAGTGTACACTCCCACCAACAGCAGAGAAGGGTTCCTTTTTCCCCACAGCCCCTTCAGCATTTGTTATTGGTTGATTTCTTGATGATAGCCATTCTTTCTGCAATGAAATGGAATCTCAGTGATGTTTTAATTTGCATCTCTCAAATGACCAATGATGTTGAATATTTTTTCATGTATTCATTTGTCATTTGTATTTCTTCATGTGAAAAGTGCATATTCATCTCCAATGCTCATTTTTGAATTTGAATTTGGGGGCTTCTCCTTCAAATTGTGGACAATGAAATCAGAACTACAGTTCTTCCTGGTAGCCTGGGATTCGGGATTCCAGCCCCAGAAAGGGTGATTCCACTTCCTCATAAGTGACCAAACTCTAGACTCAGAGAACTGCTGGGGTTTGGGTAAGAGCCCCCCTCCGGTGCGATGCTTTTGGGAGGTGGTGCAACATTTAGGAACTGGCACCTAGTGGGAGGAAGTGAGACCTTCAGAGGCAGGTCTTTCAGGGAGATTGTGGGAACCTGGCCACTTCCCCTTCCTTTTTTGCTTTCTGGCTATGAGGAGAGTGGTTTGCTCTACCACATGCTCTTTACCATCCGGCATCCCTCACTAAAAATCCAAAACAATGACCTTCCTAATCATGGACTGGAACCTCTAAAACAATGGACCACAGTAGCCTTTTTCTCTTTATAAGTTCATTATTTTGGCTATTTTGTTATAGTGGTGGAAAGCTAATACAAGAATTAAGACAGCTGCAACCCTGGAACCTAGTAGTCACCTTTGCCACACCCCCTAGGAAGGGTATGGTGCTGCCTGGGTCCCAGGAGGGCACATCCCATATTTTCCTCCTCCACCCACCCTTAAACCTGGCCAAGCTGCCAGCTATTACTGGATGGATGTGGGATTTGTGTGCTGTTTATAGTGCTGCCTTTTTATTCATGAACCTGAAAGCTTTACTGGGTATTAGCTTTCAGCATCAGACTGCTGTTTGTGCTCCCAGGTGAAGGAAAGAGAGAGAGCTTTAATGCTTTCAAAAAGTGAGGCCTGAATCCTTTATGAATGGGCATTACAGGAATCTTAGAGCTGGTATTAGAATAAGAGCTGCTTCCAGAAGGAAAATGTTTATTGTGGAAGGTCCAGCTCTGCTCTCACCCACATCAACCCCCAAGGCCTTGTTAGCAGGATCCCATGAACTGGTTCCTTCAGCATTCAATAGCACTATGGCAGTGGAGGGTGTTGTGAGAAGAGGCAGCACACTGCCTTAGAACCAAAAGGGCTCTGACAATTGTTCTTCTGTAATAAGAGAGAAGCTGTGTCCTGGCTTTCATGTCATGTAGCTGTAGTTTGTTCTTTTAATTCATTCTTTTAAAAACCCCTTGTGCCTTTCTAGAAGACAACTGGCCAGGCCAGGAAGCCCACTGGCAGGTGTGCTGCTTCCGTTTGTAAAACGGACCCAGGAACAGTGGCACAGACACATGGACCCAGGAACAGTTGCACAGTACTTGTGATCACAATACTCAAGAGGCTGAGGCAGGAGAATCTGAAGTTCAAGGTCCAGCCTTAGCTATGTTCAAGCTAGCCTGGACTATGTAGTGAGATGTCTGCATCAGAAAAAGTATTTAAAAAAAAAAAAAAACAGGACTGTGGATTCTAGCCACTTTTCCAACCTCAGGGAGAGAATTGAAGTTTCAGAGTCCTATAATTTATTTTTCTTGAGGCCACTACAGAACCTTTGCATTAAAAAGATTATAATCAGAGTGTTTCTTTTAGGGTCATAGAATTACAGTGCTGCAAGGGTAGCAGACAGCAGATCAAGACTGAGCTCAGTGAACATCTAAGGCAGTCACAGTGAATCCAAACAGCCAGCTGCAGCATACATGCCATAGGCTCAAAAGTTCTTCTCCATGGAACCCTTTTTCACACCCCATCAACTCTGCAGGTCTTCAGAATAAAATGCATCTTTCATTCCTTCTTACAACTGAAAGCCATCACAGGCCAACCAGACCCTATTCATTCATATCCTTGAGAAAGTTGAGACCCTGAAATACTAAAAGGGGCAGGACTACCACAGAAAAGTCAGGACAGTGCAGGCCTATGTCGTCTGGGCCCCTTAGAACTTCTCCAAGCAATACCACAGTACTGCAAACTACAGCAGGAAGCAGGCCTCAGAGCACTGCCCAGGACTCACCACATCTGAAGATGTCATCTGCCTGTTCTACTGACCTCACAGAGCCATCAGGAAGCTCACTGGTCGCCATGTTGGTAAGAGCCCCTTACATCTGGCTGTGCCATAACAAACTGCAAGAAACTTCATCGTACTGGTCTTCAGTTTCCTCACCCTAAACAGAAAAGAGTTAATGGCTCTTAGAATCTCCCCAACTCTATGATTCTGGATGTCCTCCAAAACCAGACCGTAAATACTTTTAGGCTCTTGGAAGGATCTGAAGGGGAGGAAGAGAGAGAGATCATCAGAAAAGGATCTGCCCTGGGACCCAGGGCCAACAGGGTATTGTTAACCATGGCTACACACACACTCTTCACAGTCACAGCAAGGCAGTCTCCAGCAAGGAGTGAAATGCTCAGGCAGGAAGAAGGTAACCAGCTCCTCTGGAGCTCTGGGGTCATGTTGACAGGGGAATCTGTTGGGCCAAAGTGTCAGCCTCACTCCTGCTGCTTTCCTTCCAGGACAAAGGAACTACTCTCCTACCATCCCCACTTTGTTAGACAAAAGGATCCCTCTTCAACAAAAGGATCCCCAGGAACCTTATCTAAATGCCAAAGTCAAGTCAATTCAGAAGCAGGAATGGGGAGATGTTAGCTAAAGGGTACAAAGTCTCAGTGACAGCAGAAATAAGTTCTGGGAGTCTATTTTACAACATAGTGGCTATAATTAATAATGTTTACTTGAAATTGCTAAGAAAGTGTATCTTAAATGTTATCACAATATGTATATAACATGATGTATATGTTAACTACCTTTGTTTAAGCATTTGTAATGTGTATGTATATCAAAACATGTTGTACACTAAAAACACATATAATTTTTATTTCTCAATGATACCCTAATATAGCTGAGGAAAATTAAATAAATAGGTAAAAGTTAAAGCAATAAAAACAGAGAAGAGACAGAAATAATAGCAGATCAGAAAAAAAATTTTAAGGAAGAAAGTCAGGCAGCAAAGGAGTGGGAAAGTTTGGCTACTTTGTCAGGCAGAAGACTTCTGGAGTATGGGAGAGAACATTTGTTGCGCTGATAGGAATTAATTTGTCAAGGCCCAGAACTCCATAAATCTTCAGCCCTGTCGCAGGAGGCCCCAGGTTGACTGGATGGAGCCTTTCTTCTTTAAGCCAGGAGGTTGCTTTGGAGTCACTAGATACACGGAGACAGAGGATCCTAGCGCCTGTAATCATATTGCCCATAAAAAGAAGCCTGAGAGGTTCCTGGGCCAGTGGCCACAGCCAAAGTCTGTAGCTTATGCCTAAGTGCAGTGAGGACAGCATAGCCAGGAGAATTAATGACAGTGATTGAATATTTTATAAGTGGAATATTGTGTATTTTCCAAAACTAAATGGAATGTCATTTTTTTTTCCCAAGAGAGATGGGGAATGTCACTGTCCTCGTTTCCCATTCAAACCACATACTCCACGGCAAACAAGATGAATGGAACTAAGACTCTCTAGGGAGAGGCAGAAAGGAAGACAGAGGATCCTTCCATTCCTGTCCTCTCTTGCCAGCTTGGACCTACATTACTGCCACTCTCATAACTCAGTACTCAAACTCACAGTCCCCTAGATCACTCTAGCTGCTGATTGAGGATAACACCTCCTTCCCTGACCCCTATGTGACCCGCACACCGTCAACAAAATTAAATCCCAAGCTCACCTAATCCATCCCTCTGTCTCCAAGAAACACAGAGAATTGGACATGGAGAATTTGCCCCCAGACCTTCCTATGTTTTTAGCCCAGAGTATTATTTTCTTTCAGAATGCTTTCTTTTGCTCTGACTGAAGTTGTTCTTGCTGCAGATGAAGGCTATACCCTTTAAATGTTAACTTTGTGGAGAATGAAATGAAACCAGCCTCCCTCCTCAGGGCAGAAGTTCTGGCTTATTCTTGATATGAAAGTCTTTGGGAATGAGTGTTTCAGAAACTCCAGATCTAGTGCTGCCTCCAAACTCATCCTCTTTAATGCATTAGTGGCCTTTACAAATGGAACTATTTGATTAGCACTGGAATGGTAAGAGGCTCCTTCCTTTCTCAATCCCCTATTACATGCTCCAAGGCCACCCACATGCTCTGCTACTTTGCATTTGCCCTGCAATCTTTCATGCCAGTTGACTTTTCATCTCCAAATCCCTTTTCATATTAAACACAAACCCACACACTCTGTCCCATTTTCCTTTGAAATAAATCATAAGCCCATGCCAGAAACGACTCAGGGTGTTCTCTGGAATTTGTAAACAGCATTAAAGTCTTGTGGGAAATGTCACAGAGTGTTGGTCTGAATTTATTAAGTAATTTCTCAGCTTAAAATATATCTTTCCAGCCTGCTGTCTGACAACATTTACCTCTAATGGAATTTTATCCACCCTTGATCGCTAAGCACACTCCCATCCCAGAGTGCACATGCCCAAGTTCGCCCTGTTAGGCTCTCAGTCTGGTAGTTTTCAGACATACTAGTCATGCGCCTGCCTTCCAGAAGTTCTTTGGAGTTCTCAGAGGGGCCAACAATTCTATATTTCTGATGGCATACTGGCATCACATTACATACATCCAGACGTAACTCAATTTAGGAATATAACAGTGACATTCAGGGGTGCCAGTGACAGAACTAGAGAAAGTCTCCCAAATCCTCTTCTGCCTTAATCTACCCCAAACATAGTACTTAACATTAAACTATGAATTTCTATACAAAACAGCTTCAAGACAACTCCCCCAAGCCTGCCTCCTATTCTTCAACAAATTGTCACCTTTAAAGCCCCTCCCTTATAGAAATGTTGGCATTATCCTTAGGAAATACTGATCCCTGGTTTTAGTCAATTAAATTGTATATCCATAAAAGTGACTGTTTTATGCAAAGTTAAAATGGAGAGAAGAAATGAAGAGGCTGTCAGTTTACATCTATCCTGGGTCGGTCCCAGGTGCTGCTGTCCTCTAGCTGTGACCTCAGGGCTATTTGGTCCCAAGACCCATCCTAACCAGAACAGAAGTGTTGCAGCATCAGCATCTGTCAGGTCCTGGATTGGCCACAGTGCTGCAATTCTAGTGTCCAGAGTAATTAATTCTAGGTTTGTCACAACTCTGAATGTTAGCTTTTCTTCAGATTGAAACACAAGGAAGATAATTTAATATATTAATCCAAAGATCTGGACCTCACCATAGCACGGAGTTGGAACCCAACTTCTGCTATTTATTTGCTATTTAACCTTAGACAGTGCTATGGTTTGGATATGGTTTTAGTGTGAACCCCAGTTTATCTGCTGGAAGCTTGGTCCACAGTGCAATAGTATTGAAAAGTGATGGCCCTTAGGAGAGGTTGAGTGTAGCAGACAGTGATTGGCTCATGATTCCCCATGAAGGAATAATGCTGGTTTTGCAAAGTGAGTTGGGACTCAAGAGAGTGGATTAATTCCCACCAGAGAAGGCCGTTATAAAAGAGCAAGACTGGCCTCTCCTCTGTCACTTGCTGCCTGTCTCAGCATATGACCTCCCTCTGCATGTACCCACTTCCCCTTGTGCTTCTCTACCACAATATGATGTAGCCAGAGGACAAAGCCATATGCCAGCATCATGCTATTTAGACTTTGTAGCCACAAAAATTGTGAGCCAAATAAACTTTTTGCTTTTTATATTACTCAGTCAGGTATTCTGTTATAGCAACACACAGTGGTTGCTTACCTGCTCTCTGCTTCATTTTTCTTGTCTATAATAATATTAGTGTCTACCTCATAGAGGTGTCCTGAACTTTAAAATAATATATATAAAATGAGTAGAAAGAACAACAGTTATTATTTCTAATAACTATCACTTATGATTATTAAAATGTTTGCTATTGTTTTATTGTCTGTACTTTTTACTGCATATACCTGTACTTCTTTTCTTCTAATTGGACACACCAGTCCTTCAGCCTCTGTAAACTGTTCAGCGCATGGTGACTAAGGAGAGATTCAGTATGTGTCTGCCAATACTGAGGTACAGGCAACATTTCCAGAGTTCTTCTCCTTGTATACCTGCTTTGAGAATGCAGACACATTCTGCGTTCAAGAATTTGCATCTCTGGAACAGAAAGTAAAAGCTGCCTACTCTCCCTTCCTCTCAAGAGCTACATGAGGCCCTGTCTTCATACAGGTGCAGCCAGCAGTTCACTTGAGCTAAATGTGGGATCAGGGGAAAGGGAGTGGCAGGACCAAGTGGAAACTGAAACCAGTTCTAATCGTTTGTCTTGGAACAAATATTAAGAGTAAAAAAATTATTAAGGTACAAGAAATCTGAGACGAAATATAAATGAATAAAAACCTAACAGATGAGGTGAAAAAGGCAAGTATGTAATTCAAAATATGAAAGTATTTTTGTTGTAAATTTTGTTTTCTTCTGGAGTATATGGTCTATTTGAGTTTATTGCTCTTTATTCTAACACTATACACATAAAATATGTGAAAATTATAGGTGCATGTGCTGGAAAAAGTTTTATTTGGGGTTCCTTCTTAGCTGGACATGAGAGTAGGCAAACTTCTGCTTGACAAATTCATTTTAAATGTATTACAATGAATTACACTATGATTTTCTTCACGTTTTAATTTTGAAGACATCCTCATTTATTGAGGAGATTTATACATTAATCTAAAATCACGGGCAGCATATCTATCATTGTTGGTTAGTAATGCATATTCTAACCTCATTCTCTTCTCAGCTTAGCCTTGGCTTTCTAGCCTTGTGACTGAAGTCTGGAGCATTTTAGGTCCCTTGGGAGGCAAAATAAACCATACATTTATTTACTTACCTTGTATTTTTAAGTAAGTATGAGACTACTTAAAATGTTTACTCTGCCTCTCAATCCTGATAGAGTAAGAAAATGTTCCTGTACAGCAAGACAAGTGCTCAGGCAGCAGGAGGAGGGCAGGACTGTGGGTTCAACAGCCAGTGAGGCCCTCGGGGCTATAAAATCCAGCAACTAATGAGCAAAACTACAGCAACAATGGAGAGCAGGAAGACAGAAAGGAAGGTCAAATGCAAAGAGACCAATGCTGAAAATCAGCCTAAGATTAATTGTAAATGGATTAAACCACAAAAATAATAATAAGATAAAATAAATGAACAAAACTGATCAGCTTCAATTAGAATTTGACACAAGAATTTTCATTAGTGACCAGTTTTACATGTGTGTGCTTTCAGAACTTACTCAATTTGTATCTTCTTAGCAGTAATTGAGAAATTTTCATTTCTTAAAAAAAAAAGTTTTTGTTTTTTTAAAAATTCATGTAGTCAAGTGTGATGGTATACACTTCTAGTCTCTGCTGCCTGTCCTAAGGCAGAAGAACTACAAGTTGAAGACCAGGCTGGGCAATTTAATGAGACTGTTTCAAAATAAAAAATAGTCTACAGCCGTACCACCCTGAACGCGCCTGATCTCATCTGATCTCGCAAAATAAAAAAATAGCTGGCATAATAGTACAGCATGCCTGTGATTCCAGCATTTGAGAGGCAAAAAGATACCAAGTTCAAGACTAGCCTGGGCTGCATAGCAAGTTCAGGCCCAACCTGCACTGCACAATTAATTGTTATCTCAAAATGATTACAAAAAGTTAATTCATTAAAAGGGCTGAGATTATATCTCAATGATAGAGTCCTTGCCTAGAATGCACAAGTTTCTGGGTATGATCACCAATGTGGGGGAAAAAAACAAAAAAAACCTGGTATTTCTTGCCTGTAGAGTTGGCTTTTTCAAGTCATGGTCCTAGAAAATTATTTCCAAATCTTAGTCTGCCTCATAATCACTATGTGCCTCAAGGAATAAGGCTGAAAAGCCACATTTTATACATACTTCTCAGTTAACTCTCAGTACCACTAAACCTTGAGAAATTATTCTTCTAGGAAACAGCTCTTTCTTCCAGCACCATGTAAGCTCCATAACTCCTGCTGGGTATCTTTATTCTCTGACTTCTCTCATGTTCATATTTGGGAAACCATTAATATATAAAGAAAACCACTTGGTTAATATGGAGACTCCTTGAGATATTATCCTGACCTTCAAGTTACTTACCTGAAGAATATAGCAGGAAGACAAGGCACAGACTTGCAACTTATTTACTAATGCAAGGCAACCTAGGTTGGGTGAGAGTGGAGATGTCATATTTTGGTACAGCAAACACTAGGGCTGTGGTACCAGGACAAGGTTTGTAATACAAACAAGTCTGGAGCTAACATGGAAGGACTGATAGAATATATACAGACCAATACCTGGAGGCTGGTCAAGGAAGAGAAAAAGCTGCAGTTGCCAAGCAATGATCAAGGTTTCTCTCTTTGCAGCAGTAAGATGCTAATTAAAATTGCCTTTGGCTCCCACAGGCACCATCTAGTTAAAGCTCAAAGAAGAATTTTTTTAAATGAGTCCATAAAATTTAGTACCAACTTAATTTTTATTCATTGTGAATCAATGCAGAAACCAGAATAGACCTAGCACATCATTCCTGACTGTGTTTTAGAATCATGACACACTTTTGGCTGGAATCAGAAAGGTGATAAAGCTAAAGAGCAAGCCCCAGGTTTTCCATCCTACTTGTGGTTTCGCTTCTGCCCTTATAGGAATGTCTCCAGCAATAGGAAGTCAGCAAAACCATGACGGAGATAAGGTAAATCAAGTCCACAGCATCTATGGGGGCATGTAAGTGTCACCCTCAGAACAGATCTCAGAGTTTCTTCCCTTGACTGCATACTTGAGTGACCTCTATGATATCCCTTCTTTCTCTTTATGTCTCTGCTCACAGTGTAAACAGACATGTCTATCAGGAGTTGATGACTTCTGTCCTAGATGGCACTCTGGATACTTGAGACCCTGGAATTCCCTGCCTTTCATAGCTCTTTCCCTAAGTCTGTATCCCAAGATGAACAGTATCACCAATGTGTGCACCCTCAGGTTTAAGGAGTAGCCAAAGGGATACTCTGGAAGATGGTAAGGACCGAGCTTAGACAAGTGGACAAAATTTACAAGAAACAAATGAGTGAGGAATGGAGTCAGCAAAGGGAAGGGGAAAGAAGTGGCTAGAAAGTTCCTAATTTCTACTTTTGCCTGAACTGTAAAAGATTTAAAGAAGAACACTAAAGACCTCCAGTTTCTTGGAAACTGTGACAGCTCTCTCTCTACTCCCAAGGTTAGGGGGCCATGTTATCCTCCACCACATTTCCATAGTAAAAGGGAGATTCTATTCCATCCCCAAGGAAGAACAGTACACTTTTATCAATCATCTAGTTCTATCCAAAGGAGAAAGAATGACTTGTCTGTTTGGTGAGATTAGGAAAATGTATGTAAATGCATAACTCAGCCCTTTTGGGGGTTTCTCAGAGACTATTTCTGCCTGTAGCCCTCATCTTTGCTCATCCCTATAGGGATTTGTGGGGCATGGTTTTTCCATCTGTCTGTGGGTATGTTTGTAGATTCAGTCCAGGGACAGTAGAGTGGAAATGCTGCATTTACGCATAATCCTAATTGCCTTTTCCATCGCAGCAGCAACCACAGTGTCTCCAGCTGCATAGCCAAAGTCATCTTACACACATGGGGATATAGGCAGCTCCAGCAACATCACATATAAGGTTCACCATGGTAGCTTGGTGGATCATGAGACAATACACATTAAGAAGAGAAAGGAGAAAAAAAAAACATTCTTAGCTTAGAAAAGAAGACAGGCAGAACAAAGGATGAGGAACTATGGAGAATGAGCCATAAAGGACACACTAAAAGGCAGCAGTTAGAGGAAATAGCTTTGTCTGGTGAGCATGTAAGGAAGAAGATATTGAAAAAGGAGATGGAAGTTAGATTCATGACACCAGTGGAATTTAATATAGGCCATCACTCAAGGAGAAGAAATGCTCCAGAGAACCTAAAAGACCTCCAAAGGGGCAGAAAACCTTCCGAACAGTGAAAACTTGGAATCTGGAGGAGGCCTCAGTGATTCCAAGAACCAAGAATGGCTACAGGTCATAAAAGTCAAACTGTATGTTAGGCTTGATCAAGCTGCATGTGATGATTGAGCTGATAGTGTGTAATATATCTGTTCTTGTCTGTCTACACCTTGTAACCTAGAGCTCCTCGCACAGAAGGAAAGGGCAAGTGAGGTACAGGTGACTTAAGAGGAGAGTGTTTCTGAAGCAGTGGAGTCACTGTGCAAAGCTGGGCCACAAGCTCATAGTCTAAAAATGAGAACAACTTCCCCAGTTCCTATAGCTGGAGGCAATGGAGCTGGCCTGAGGGACAGGCAGTTACTGCTGGATGCCCGGTCCTCGTGTACATACTTTTATTTATCTAAATTAAATGATAGTTCAGTAAGGATGGATTGTTTCATTTTGGTTTAGAATTTTCTGTCCCCATCTCAGCTTAATTGAAGACACTTTGGGATATCAAAAAACATATAATGGAATTCATAAAACTACACATTTGGGAGAGTATGTACACAAAGCCAGAGAGACAAATTAATATACAGAGGCATGCAAAATATGAAAAACAGGGAACAGGAAGAAACCATGTCCTTCAAGAGAAGGAAATTTGAATGCACAAACAGGGAAATACAGGGAAAAGATTTTTTTAAAGAAAAAAATGGAAGGGAAGGAAGAAAAAAGGAAGGAGCAAGGGCAAGAAACAGCAATAATTGGGTAAGTAAACAGAATAAAGAAATGAAGAGAAAGTAAATGTTCTATAACTAAAAATATCCTTATCTACATGAAACAACAATGCTTTCTTCATTTCACCCAACCTCTTTTGCTGGTTGTTTTGTTTTCAAAAGCAGCAGGGAATATCAAACAGCTGTTTTTACAGCTTCTGTCACTTTGTCAAATCCAGTCTGTGTAGTCTGACTGCTGGTGGCAAGGCGCTCTGGGGAGCAGATGGGCTGTCTGCTAGCAGCATGCAAGCAGCAGGGGTGGGTACCCCCAACCCCCACGGAGCCAGAGCCCAGAACCAGGACCCCTGGGAACGCTGCTGGAGAGAGATAAGCAGACATTCCCAGCACCACTTCTCTCTCCTGATTTAAAAAAAAAAAAAGTAAGTGTAATCTCCCTTAGTGGAATGGAAATACCACAAAATTCAAAGTAATGTGGTCTCAGGGCCCAACCTGATTTTAGGTCCCAATTGACCATGTACCAATGCTTTCACTTGTGAAAGTCTGTTTCCCCATTTACAGAATGGTGATAATATCTCACAGAATTTTTACACGAATTAACTATAGACCCAGAATATTGTAGGCCTTCAATAATTTTTTTTTAATTTCAGAGAAAACAAACAAACCTAAATGATGGATGGATGGATGGATGGATGGATGGATGGATGGATGGTAGAGCTCCTCCATATCACCTGCACAGGGCCCACATCTACCTTCCAGAGCCAAGCATAGAATAGTTACAGGTTATAAATCAAGCTAACAAACTGTAAAATAAAATATATGCTATCCCCCTACCTTGACAAATATACTTCCATGAGGTTGAAAATTTAAATTTAGAATACTCAGACTCCTTGGAGTTTGGTACTGGAACACTGAGCTATGGGAAAAGATGACTTCTATAGTGTAACATAGAGCCCAGCCCTACCTCTGCCCACACTGAGCTCTCTCATCCTTGAGGGACACGCACATACACATACGTGAGTGCACACATACACACACTCACACACACACATCCAGACCACATAACCAAGCTCTGTCCACACCCTCAGGGACATGGTCACTCTTTTTTTTATTTAAATCGGTACCGGGGATCGAACTCACAACCACGCACTTGCAAGGCAAGCGCTTATGCCCCTGAGTTAAATCCTCAGCCCGACAGGGTCACTCTTTACAGCACGTGAGAAAAGCTTACAAAGACCACAGACCCTAGAAACAGGCTTGAAGCTGTTTGGCAGAGAATTTACAGGTTCCTAAGTACCTGAAGTGTGGCATTACAGAAAAGGAGCTATGGTCCTTGTGTGTCTCTTCGACTTTAAGAATTCTTTGCCCATTAAAGAGTGTATACAGCTGGAATAGGTAAAATAAACAGGCCCTGCAAAGGGGCCCTTCTCTCCTGATATCCTTGTTCTCAGCATCCTCATCAGCATCATGTCTAGACCCAGCTGTATGCCCATTCCCCTGCTAGGCAGCAAACAGACCATTTGTCTTGGATTTGCTCTTTGCCTGGGCCTTGACTTTTCACTTCCAGCCCCAGCTCTAGCCAGAAATACAGAGGCATTACAACCCAAAGTCCCTTTGAGGGGAAACTGCAGGGGCAGAAAAGAGATTGAGGCAGGGTTGAGCTGAGCTAAGAATCCTAGGGCAGGTCGCATTGTTAAGCAGGCCCCCCTACCAGACTTAATGGAGCGATTCTGCTGTGCTTTTCACAGTGTTGTGGCTCTTAATAGGCTCCCCTGGCAGGGCGCAAAGGGCCCACGCTGCCTCAGAGCAGCTGCTGTGCTGAGCGAGGGAGCAAAAGGGTTGGTTTGCAGACCATGTGCCTGTCGCTTTCTCGGGAAGCCATCACAGCACGTCCTAGAATAGGCTCCTGAGGAAGCATCACAGTTTAGAGTAATTTGTCAACTTCACAGCTGCTGCTTGTGACAGAGGGGCAAGGAAGCCATCTTCAAGCCACTCAGGAGTCTCGGGAGCATTCCCCAGGTCAGCAGCTTCACCTGCCTCTGGCTTCATCCACAGCCTATCAACATGCTGGGGGTTTCCCAAAGGCAGTCAACCACCTCCCAGACCTCTGCAGTCCCTAGGGAGTGCAGACTGGAGAATGGGGGAGAGCTGAATCTTCAGTCAGGCCAGCTGGATGTAGGCGACTGGGTAAGCGACCCTCAGCGATTTACTTAATCTCTCTCAGCCTCTCCTTGCCCACCTGTGAAATGGCAGTGAAAATAGTTTCCACCCCCAGGACTGATATTCAACTAGAGCTGTACCAGTTATTGAAATACTAAAATATTTAGTAAAGAACAATAACCTGTTTTAACAAGTTGGCCTGGACATTCTGATGCAGTATAGGTGTGAGAATCCTTAGTCAAGCCCCTGTCGCTTCACTGAGCTCCACCACCAAAAGCTTAGCTTCTCCCTCTGGTGACTACTGACTACCTCACAATCCAGCAACTGAAAGTTCAGGACCTGGCACAAGAAGAGCCTCAGGGGCTGGGGATTTAGCTCAGTGGCATAAGCACCTGCCTGGCAAGTACGAGGTCATGAGTTCAATCCCTGGTAGAAGAGCCTCAGGACTTGGCCTAGCTGCCTCCACACCATCCTAATATTTGGATATTTTTAATATCAGCCCTGCCTGCCCCCTAGGGTTTTGTGAGCATTGAGTGGAGTGAGTGATTCCTATAGGGGGCTTAACAGATCACCTGGCATGAAGAAAGCACTGGAATAGTGGAAGATGCTTTGATATCATTTGATGAATTCTTGAAATTCTTTGCAACCTCTGGGTGCACAGGTTTGCATAGGCTGTTTCTCCATTTCCTGTTTTCCTTCCTCCTGCTGCAAAGGACAAGCACACTAGCTGACTCATAATGGTCAGCAGAGTCTTGCCAGCCTTAACCCACCTGGAGACAGCACAGAACCTCTTTCCCACCCCTGCCACTCCATTCCCAAAGCTAACATGCAGCTTTGATAAGTTGGCATTTGGTTTCTTTTGTTAGATTTGGTTTGCTTTGGTTCAGTTTGTTTTTTAACAGGCAGTTTTAGATTCACAGAAAATTAGAGAAATGACAAAGTTTCCATAACCTCTTGCCTCCACACAAGCCATTTCAACATCCTTCATCAAAATGGTACATTTTTTCCAATCAATAAATCTAAATTAACACATCATTATCACCCAGAATCCACACCTGTATTAGAGCTCACTTCTGGTATCACACATTCTAGGGGTTGTGACAAATGCACAGTGGCACATGCCCACTATTATAATATCATACATGGTCATTTGCTGCCCTAAAACCTTTCTGTTCTCTGCCTATTCATCCCTCCCTCCCCACTAATCTCTGGAAACCATTGGTCTTTTTACTGTGTCCAAAATTTTGTTCTTTCCTATGTTATACAGCTGGAGTTATGCAGTTTGTAATCTTTTCAGGTTGGCTTCTTTCACTTAGTAATACGTAGCTAAGTTCCCTCTGTGTCTTTTCATGGTCTGAAAGTTCATTTCATCTTGATGCTGAATAATTTTCCATTGCCTAGATGTACTCCAATTTCTCCATTCACCTAATGAAGGACATCTTTGTTGCTTCAAAGTTTTGGCAATTACGAATAAAGTTAATATCAACACTGATGTGCAAATTTTCAACTTAGAGTATTTTCAACTTATTTGGGTAAATACCAAGAAGTACAACTGCACTATTGTATAGTATGAATATGTTTAGTTTTGTAAAAAAAAAACCACCAAATGGTTCTCCAAAGTAGCTGCACCATTTTTCATTTGCATCAACAATGAGCGAGCATTTCTATTGCTCTACTCATCACAAGTATTTGGTGTTGTTAGTGTCCTGAAGTAGGACCATTCCAAGAGATGTGTTTTAATTTACAGTTCTCTAATGATACATGATGATGAGAATTTTTTCATGTATTTATTTTCATCTTCTTATGTTTGGTGAGGGAGCTACTAAGATCTTTTGCCATTTTTTAATATTTATTTCCTAATGTTAGGTTTTAAGAGTTCTTTATGTTATTCAAACAATTTTCCTTTATCGGAATTATCTTTTGCAAATATTTTCTCCTGTTGGTGACTTGCCTTCTAATTTGCCTGACATTGGTTGTTTTCATTTGTTTATTTGTTTGGTTTTGTTTTTTGGTTTTTTACTTTTGTTTTGTTCTGTTTTATTTAGTGCAAGGGTGAGGGGAAATTTTCTCACTGCCCTCTCAAAATTCACTAAAATAAACTGACAAAGATTAAATAAAAGAAAAAGCATAAAAATTAATGCGTAAAAGGAAAAAAAAACAGCATGAGGAAAAGTCATAGAAGTGTGGTATGCACATGCACACACACACACTTTAACATTTTCAGAAACTTATATACCACTCTTGTACAGGAGAAAGGAAGAATGAAGAATGTAGACAATTTTAAGGGCTTATAAGTTATTACAGTACTTGAGGAAAGAATGGTCCCCAATGTAGTCTCTGGAATTTGAATGAGCCTAAGGGACAGACATCATCTTTTAGGGAAGTCCATCCAGGTTACATTTCTCAGTCTTTTCTGAGAGAGATAATAGGATTTCAGACTAGGATGAAAGACTAATGTGTTCCCTTTTCAGTCTGTTCTTAATGCAGATAAGGGAATTCCAGAATTTCTGTCTATGCCTGGGGTGGGAGAAATGAGAATGCTTTTAAAAGCCTTTTAATTTTTGTTCAATCAATTTTCTCAGCATGCTTTTTTAGCCATGTTTGGATATATTGTTCTATGAGCCTAGTAATAGCAAACAGAAAAGGTAAAAATAATATTCATAGAAAGGTGACTGCTACAAGCACTCTAAAATGTCCTGTCTGGAAACCAGCACCATGCGTGGGCCACCACCAGGCTGAGAACAGCCAGACCCAAGTCTCTCCCCTGGAGTCAGCACCATTCATGGACTGGGAGGAGAGAGAACAAGCCCATACCAGGAAACAAGCCCAATCTGTGAACTAGCACATGCACAGCCACTGTCAGACTGGGAACAACTAGACCCAAGCCCCTTCCAGTGCACGGGCTGGCAAACAAGAAGTACCAATACCCCCATCCACCTCCCTATAAGCAACTGGCTTATCCAAAGAAACACAGGCTGTGATGATAGCTATTGAGGTGAAATGCAATTAGATGCCTGTGGTGCTTTGGTGTTTCACTGATATTGCAGGTCTAGGGCCAATGGTCTGATCATGGGTTCAGAGGATAGTGGTATGCAGTGTGGCATAAAGGGGAGAAATCTCTTTCTGAGGGTTATAGCCATTGTTGATTCCCTATGGTCTCGTTTTGAAGTCCTGTATCATTTCCATTGTTTTGTTGGGTTGGGTTTTATTCTTTTGTTTCATTTGATTATGTCAAATCTGATGGCAGGCATAGCTATTTCAAAGATAGCAAGATATATTATGATAGCAATTTTGGATTTACTATTGGCTTTTTTTTAAGTCCTTTATTGCACTCATTGTTTTACATTTATTGTTTCTATTTTATTCTGTTCTGTTTTATTTTTACTATTCTGAAGTTATCTACAGCAATTTTGAAGACATCAAAGGCATTATGGTAACTATTGCTGATTTTGTAATGTTTTGAAGTCCTATATCACTTACACTGTTTTGTTTTGATTGGTTTTATTCTGTTTTATCCTCTTTAAAATAAAAAAGAACTGTAAAAATTAATTAATTAATTAATTAATTAAAATGTCCTATAATGAACGTTCTCCCAAGATTCAGCGACATAGACCAAATGACCTCAATCTTTCAATCTCACTCTTTCCCAAAGACAAAGCTCTGTTTTCCAATAAAGAGCCACACTTCCTCAGAATAACTTTCAACTAGGATAGACAAATGATCAGAGTTTCTTAACACTTCTGGGGCCATGGACTTTTCTGAGAATCTGATCAAAGATACAGACCCCTCCCCATAAAATGCACACACGCTAAGTGCACACTTTTAGATACCACTTCAAGGTGTTCACAGATTTCCTATTAAGGTTTAAATTCAAAATATTCCCAGAAGTCTCTTGTATTCAGAGGTGGAACTTTTGGAAGGTGACTAGATCATGGGGCACTGCACACTTCAGTGGATTAATCCATTGGTGATTTCATGACTGAATGTACCATTAGGAGGTGGGGACTAGCTGGAGATGGGTAACTGGGGGTTGACCTGGAAGAATGTATTCCCTGGCTCCTTCCTTCTCTCTCTGTTTCCTGGCCTCCATGACATGGACAGATTTCCTCTGCCAGGCCCTCCCACCAAATAGTTTCTGTTCTGGAGCCAGCTGACTGGGACTGAAGCTGCCGGTAACAGGAATTTTGTCCCAGCAAAAGAAAAGGACTAATACTCTTCCCAAAGCTCAGTCAACATATACTAAAAGGTCCCGATAAAGAGGGAGAAAAGAGAGATGTCTGCTAATAGATGGTCTGGAAGTGTGCCAAGGAGTAACGTACAAGCTATTTTCTTCATAAACAACAACAACAACAAATTCCACAGTCCCTGTATTCAAAGTTTTCCAGGTCATTCCCTGGCTCATAATAACTCATTCCTCTGAAGACATAATGTAGTAGCAACCAAAGCTTAGAGAGATCATCCAGTCTTGGTCATACTGCCACTTGATACGAAAACTCTTTAGCATCTCACCAACACCAAGCCCACCTTTGGTGACCGCTGAGATGGAGGTAGAAAGGGTCAGTTCCCACATGGAAAAGAGGCAGGGCCACACTTCACACAGCCCTAGCAAGGATGGACTAAGGACCATTAAGGGAGAATATTTTGCTTTCTCCCTTCCTGGGATGAGGTATAGTTATGGCTTGGTATTAAGCCTGTTTCTCACACAAAGAGAATCCTCTCTAGAAAAGTCTCTCCTCAGGACCACTCAGATCATCCTTGTGAGCTATGAAGTCCTTCCCACAGCTTGCTCATGAACTTTCACATCTCCCTTTCCCTTAGAAATAGATTTCACAGCCTGGCAAACCCCCTCTTGGCTCTCTTTTACCCTTCGCTTCCCCTGGTCTGTCTGTGGGTTGGCTTGTCTTCTGGCTGAGGTGTCCCCAGCCTCCAAGGCCTAGGAAATACCAGCATTGTGAAGGAGGGCTGAGCCCACCCACCCCACCTCCTGGCCCAATGCCCTGCCTGCAAGGTGGAAGGGACTGGTTTGTGCAGTACAGCAGACAGTAGCTGAGAATGACAGGGAAGAAGATCATCAACAGCTACTCAGGCATGAAGCTGGTGAGTCCAACAGGCTATGAAACGCATCATTAATGTTTCTCCAAAAATCTTCATGCTAGGTCCCCCAGTTCAGACAATCATAGAGGCAGAAGTAGGGCCAGCAAGTCCTCAACTTAAGAGTGCAGGTTCCCCTTCCTATACCATATACCTCTCTCTTCTCACCTTCACCCCATTAACCAAGTTTTGTCTCCCCCAACCTGTCACTGCTGTTGTATCACATCTTGAAAAAGGTTAGTGCTAAAGCCACTGAAGGAGGTGGGGACAGGAAAACACACACACACACACACACACACACTCAGTAACTACAAGTGGAAGAAATTGTTCCTATCCTTATACCTTAGGAAAAGTGGCTTTCAGGTTTGGAAAAGTGAAGGCAATCAACTTGCAAAAAGTTTTCCTACAGAGAACGATAAGACTATAAATAACTTGAAGTCTTCATGACAAGAACTTGTCGAAGGCTTTAGGAAGACAGGATGGAAGTCTGAAAGTCAGCCATGTGGCTTCAGGACATGGTACTACTTTCTTACTTGGAAACATTACACAAATTGTTTTGTCTTCCTGGACCTCAGAGCTCATTATATAAACATTTATTCAGCATCTCCACTGTTCCAGGCACTGTGCTAAGTAAGCACTGAAGATTAAGTGAATAATAACCCACATTTATTACATGCTTTTAATTTATTGGCATAAATGTCCAAAATCTCCAAGGCCTTTGCTTATATTATTTCATTTGATTCTCACAATAACTCTATGGAGTAGACATTATTATTATCTTCATTTTACAGAAGAAAACGGTGAGGCACAGAGAAATTAGCAATATGTTCACAATCGCGGAGCTGGGAAGTGATGGTACAGGATTTGGACTCAGGCTAATTCTAGACTACACTCAATCATGTGGAAGAGTAAAACATCGCACTCCAAATATCTTTCTTTCTTTGGCACACTTTAAGTCAGTTATTCAGAGGAATGATGAACCTCTGCAGATGACAGGAATGACTCTGAAAGCCTACCCTTTTGGACAAGAAATTTATATCTATAAAGGAACTCTACATTAGCCAAGTAAGCAGCCATTTATCTGTCTGATAAACCCCTTTCTGCCTAAAAAAGTCCTTTTTGAAGGACAAAGAGATAAGGGTCTGATACCTGACCTAGGCTGGGATTCCCACAAGTGTCTGTGACCTGAGGGACTTCATCTGCATAAAAAAGACAACCCTTGTTTCCCAGGTACCTCCTCCTTGACCTCTATGGCCTCTGGGCCCCATCCCACCCCTCTGTCTAGGTCTGTATGTTTCAACTGGCTCAGCTTTTGAGATTCACACTTTACAGAGCTTTCATGTCTCTGCATGTTAATGAAGTTATTATCTTTTCCTGTTAATCTACCTATTGTCCATTTATTATAGTCTAAAATTGAACCTTCAAAGGGAAAAGAGTAAGTTTAAACCTTCCCTGAAACCACTACTGTATATTCCTTCTCAAGACAAAAACAGTTCATGGGTCAAACCACCACCTGTTTTCGTAAATATTTAGTGGAACATAACCACACACATCTGTCTGCCTATTTTCTATATCTGCCCTCACATAACAATGACAGAATTGAATGGTTGTGACAGCAACCATATGGCCCACAAACCTTAAAACATCACTTTTATAATGGCAAAAAACACTTAGCAAATCCTAGTCTAGTGAAATAGAGCCATCCTGCCCTCCCTGAGACACAAGGAGGACACACAGTTTGATGGTAGGAACAACACTTTGAGCTCATTGGTGTACAGAGTGGTCAACACAATACAGCCAGGCCACATTCAGCATGTCTTCCAGCTAACGTTTCAACTCCACAGTGATCAGCCAGGATGACTTGGAAGCAGACTCCTCCTCTCTATTCTTACTGCCACTAAACATCTAAGACCAAAGACAGAGAGGGTATGAGCTGGCAAACATCTTAGCTACTTACAGTTTTTAAAAAGAGAATGATTACATTCTGTGGAACCAGACACTAAAGGAAGCTTAGAAGCAGGTTTCCCTTCACGCAGTGAGGTTACTCATTGCTCCATATAACTATTCAACATTCATTAAGCACCCACTACGTGACTGGCTGCAGAGTATGTGCTGTGCTCATCGGACCACATTATGCATACAATTCAGACACCAATCACACACTGAACAAGAATTAGACAAAACTCCTATCTTCATTACTTTTCTCTTGTTGAGACAAAATACTCAACACCCAAAATTAAGGAAGGAAAAGTTTATTTAACTCACAGTTTGTGGAGGTTTTAGTCCATAATCAGTTGGCTCCAAGGTGGGGTGGCATGGTGAGGGGCAACAAGGTGGCATAAGACAGCAAAGCAACAAGATCAAAAGGAGGGAGGGCAAGTCTCCTTTCCTCCCTTATCTTATAAGCATGGTACCTGCCCTGGATGTGGCCCTCACACCACCTCAATGCCCTCCTCTTGCACAGGTTCAGGATGTTTACAAAGTGGGGGACCCTGGCCCCCTGCTAAGTCACTTAGCTAAACTTCTAAACTTCTCAAATTGACACAATGAACAACATCCTAGAGGGATAAGGACATGTCTAGGATGTAGAACTGTTGAGTTACCTAGTTAAGCTTCTAAACTTCTCAAGTTGACACAATGTATCAACCATTACAACACCCTATTTCCCCTTCCAATCCTGAAATGCTATACTTTGATGTTCTCCCAGGGTTTGCTCTTTTGCAAGAAGGGATTCCACTTTCAGGTTTCAAGTGGTACCCAAGACAGGACCAAATTTCAACAGAGCTGTCTCACTACTTTTCATGCTGCTAATGCAAGCTTCTAGCTCTAAGTCTAAACCCATTTTATTGCAGAATAGCTTGCACAGCAAATATTACAACTGTGTTTGGTATTTTTCATAAATATATTCCATATATGTTTGTATATTCCATATATATCATATACATATCATTCAGATCCTCTTATTAAACATTGATTAAATAGCACCTAATGAAAAAAACATTAACTGCAGAAGATATTGACACACATGCTTTAAGAATGTATAACCTTGGTTTAGTATGGAACTTGGCTTAGATGAAAAAGTTTAGAAAATATTTATACATCAGAAATGAAATTTAGGTTAAATCTATACCTTTTCTATATTTTGTCATCCTAAAGTTAAGTTTCCATCTAAGTCTGTTTATGAAAATAATGTGAAGAGTGTTCTTATAATGTTGAACAGTTTAAGAGTTCTAAGAACCAGTCATAGTGGTGTATATCTGAAATTCCAGCTATTTGGGAGATTGAGGCAGGAGGATCACAAGTTTAAGGCCAGTGTAGGCAAATTAGCAAGACCATGTCTCAAAATTAAAAAATAAAAAGGGGTAGGGATGTGCCTCAGCTTTCCCACTCCAGGTTCAATTCCCAGTGCCTCAAAAAAAAAGTTCCACGAGATGTCATCTTATAACCAGGAAACCACTAAAGTTTGGTATGAGACACAATGTGTTAAAAGTTTGCAGTCGAAAATTGTTCACTTAAAGCAGCTAAGCTGTGTTTATCAAAGAAGGTTGAATTTTCTTACCAGCTTTGCTATAATTAATCTACTGCTTATGACCTCAGTGATCTTGTTATAATTCAACCAATGAAAAAGACTCAGCAGAACTTCTTAAAATTAGGAGCGTGACCAAAGGCATTACTTTCCTTAAAAAAAAAATATTATTTTGAAAGTGAAATAAACAAGTGGTTTTAATAGATTAGCTTTAAAGCACCATGCAGAATCTCGATTTTCCACAACAAGGGAATTCTTGAATCGGTAGGTTTAGAAAGACTACCTGACAAATTTCCCCTCTGTAATTCCAACATGTGGACACACCTTCAGGTCACTAGGGTGTTTTTTCAGAGGCCAAGTATTGCTCATTCTTCCTTCTTGGCCAAGTCCCAGAAAAAACATACAAAATACATCCTCTACGGCGCCCTTTTCTGTCCATGCCGCGTCCTAGTCCATCCACGCCTTGTGACAATCGCTTCTCCAGGAAAAGGACACCGCATGTGGGAATTGGGCGGGGGGATCTTGGAATGTTTTGTACTGATAATTGTAATTTGTGTAGTTCACATGTGTATGTTTTTATGTAATGCTCAATATGGAGTCGAGGGTGGAGACTCCAGGGGGGTTGCTGGAGGCCCTCTAGATAACCCCTTTGTGAGGACTGGTTGTGAAATTTTACCTTCTGTGAGTAGTATGAGAGAGTTTATACAGAGGCT